>BJFM01000252.1:61816-75423 GCA_016586285.1 Arothron firmamentum | reverse complement strand
AAAAAAAAAAAAAAGAAAAAAAAAGCTGTCTTTTCTTTTTTAATCCATGACTACAGCTCTGCTCCGTCTCCACCCAGCTTCCAAAGAAATAGTCCAGAGTTTGGAAGCGGATAACATTCTCCTGCTGCTCCTCGTATAACCCACATGGTATCCTGAGTATTTTATTGTACTCCGTTTGAGAGGAATGGAAGGCAAGTGTCCCTTCTGGTAAGGGATGTCGTTTATCAAACAGTCACACGCTGGACTGAATCGGTTGCCTCAAGGGTTTATTGTTGCTCACATTCTGAGTATTGCTGGTGTAGAGGCTGGCTGAGTGAGCGTTGGTGTGTGTTAGGGAACTTGGCAACTCTTGCTTTGTGTAGGTGAATGCAAGGACTACTCCGGAGTCAACTTTCATAGTGTTGGCATAACTAATATATGGCCTCCCCCACGTGTTGCTCAAACCCACACTGTGTTAAGGAATGTGCTTTGTGCTGTTTAGGAGCCTAAACGCTTTGCTTTCTCTTGTTTTTACAGGACTGCTGACTGGGATGGTGCCGCTCAGATGACCTATGTGACCTCGCTTTTCTCAAGAGATTACTGTCCAATCAAAAGAGCCAAACAGCACCTGCCCAGGATGTAGTTGGCAGGTTCACATGATGGGGCAGGTGATGGAGTCTTCCATCATCTTTCGCCAGCACTGATGTGGCTTGCCAGCCCTCCCTCTGAGGCATAACTTTGTACCAGCAGCTCAAGGCCACCTATTTCTCTGCCATGGTGACATAAGCAGTGCAGCAAAATGAGGGAGAGCCAGCAAGAGATCATCATGTTTTTTTCTCCAGTTGCTTCTGCACCTTCTACCTTAACAATATCTGTGTTTAGCACCATAACAAGACTGACTTTGTGAATGAACCCTTCTTGTCGCTTTTGTACACACACCAAAAAATACTGTCCCCAAGCGTGGTTGCAGGGCCGGTGGGGCGGAGCGGCGTGGCTTGAGACGATGCTGGGATGCATGACGCGAGTTCGTCGGCTGGTCCGTCTCCTCCCCCTGCAGACGTCCCTCCTCCTCCTCTTCCTGTTCTGCACCATCAGCGTCTTCATCTCAGCCTACTTCCTCTATGGCGTCAAGCGGGAGCTGGAGCCATCAGCCGGGGGCGTGTCCGGGGCCGAGGGTGCCTCAGCCGACTCTGACGACCCGAGGGTCACGCCTTCCCGACTGCTACCGATACGGAGCGTCTCCAGCGGCCCCGGGGTGGATCCGACTGGGGCCAGGACAGATCCAGTGGTTTTGGTGTTTGTGGAAAGCCAGTATTCTCAGCTGGGTCAGGAGATTGTGGCCATTTTGGAGGCTGGTCGGTTCAGGTACCGGACTGAGATATCTCCTGGGAAAGGGGACATGCCTACATTGACGGACAAAGAGAGGGGACGTTTCACACTGGTGATTTATGAGAACATTCTGAAATATGTTAACCTGGACGCTTGGAATCGAGAGCTATTGGACAAATATTGTGTGGAATATGGAGTGGGCATCATTGGTTTCTTCAAGGTTAGAACAACACCACACTCCTTTCTCTCCCTCCTCTCCCTCACACCTTCTGCCCTGTCCATCATCTCTAAGGAGATGGGATTCACATGGTCAGAGAGACCCATCTGGCTGAATATCACGCAGACCCTCACCTCCTATTTTCTTTCTCTGTCTCATTGTGTTTTGTTTTTTTTATTATTATTTTGCAGACTGGCCTCACTTTTCAATCTGTTATTTTCTCTTCTTGTTTTCTCTGCTGATGTTTTCATTTTTCCTCAGACTCTACCTTTGCCTCTATATCTGTCTGTCTTCTCACTAATCCCAAACTGAGCTTGTTTGCCTTAGGCTGGTTTTCAGGTCTCATGGTTTTAATCACAATCTCTGGGCGATGGAAAGAATATGGAAAAGACATGAGAAGGCATAGATAGTGTTGGGCTGTAGGTGAAGGTTAGAAAGCGCCTTGGGCATTTAGGGGGGTGCAGGGAGAGGCAAACAGTATGGGTGTGCATCCCAATCACCTGAGGCTTTCACTAAAAAGCACATTTATCTTATGTAGGATTCCTTCTTTTCATGTGATTTCAATTAGCAACCACAAGCATGACGTGATGTTATTTATTTCTGTTTTATAGCTTACATCATCTGTTTTAATTGAATATAAGAAACAGTTCAAACAATAAAACTCTCTTAAAATAACTCCCACAAAACTGATGCATAGTTTAACATTTAGAAAATGGCTGAAACTACTCAGGAAATAGTGTATTTTCCAAATTTTCACACATTATGGAATTAGTGGCTTTAAAATAGTACACTCCTCCTGTATATGATACATTATTCTATTATTTTGATGGATAGGAAGTCATTTTGCAGTTGTGTAAAAGGCATACTCTTAAATCTTTTATCCCATCTCAGTGTAGCTGAGGGCAGTGGTGGTGCAGGGGACTGGGAAAATGGTTAATGTACCATACATTTTCATGAATAATTATTTAGCCATCTGTTTCTTAATTGACCGCTGTCAATTAGAGCAGCCCTGACATTTCCTTATTTCACACATGATTTGAAGAATGAGGGAAATTATGTCCAATACATTTGTGTCTTGATCACCCTGGTTAATGATGAATCTCTGTGATTTGTCTCTCTTGTCAGGCCAATGAGAACAGTTTGCTCAGTGCGCAGCTGAAAGGCTTCCCCCTCTTTCTTCATTCTAACTTGGGTTTGAAGGACTGCACAGTCAACCCCAAGTCCCCCCTGCTTTTCATTACGCGATCGGGACAGCCCCTGCCTGGTCCCCTCCCCGGGGATGACTGGACCGTCTTCCAGTCCAACCACTCAACCTACGAGCCTGTGCTGCTGGCTAAAACCCAATCGGCGGAGAGTGTTGCATCAGTGGCGCAGAACGCTGCTCTTCTCCCATCAGTAGTGCAGGACCTGGGTCTCCATGATGGTATCCAGAGAGTCCTGTTTGGCAACAACTTGGGGTTCTGGCTTCACAAGCTGGTGTTTGTGGATGCCGTAGCTTTCTTGACGGGGAAGAGACTCTCGTTGTCCCTGGAGCGTTACATCCTGGTGGACATAGATGACATCTTTGTGGGCAAAGAAGGCACAAGAATGAAGGTGCCCGACGTCAAGGTGAGTTTTTAATGGCTTAAAGTTGAACTTGTTTATTTATTCATCAAGCTGTGTTTTCAGCATAATCAAAAAAATTGCCTGACACATAGCACGTACCCTCCTTTGCCATTCACACAGAAATCCCTTATCCTTGCTCCTCTTCTCCTTTTGAATGCCTTCATCCCAGTAGGCCGCTCAAAGCTGACAGGCCCCACTGCTCACACTGTCACAGAAGCTCCACAGCAATGAATATTTCAGAGGCCCAGAGACATAGAAAGAATGTTGAAAAGCTCCTAGCTTGCACCCCCTCACAGCAGAACAGACCACCCGCGCATGTGGTGGCAGAGGGTGTAAGAAAACCGAACGAAAGAAACATCAAATCAGTCTCACCGGTGATGCAGCGACAAGTTTCAGGAATGAACCACAGTCAGGATAGGAGAAAAATGAGAGGATTTGTGTGTTTGTGCTCAGTGGAAGTCTCGTCCCTCATGAAGATCAAATGAAACAAACACCTAACTTAGAAAAGAGGAAAAAATATGAAACGGAATAAAGGAAGAGTGAGGCAAGTGGGAGTGAACGTTGGATGTTTACCGAGAGGATGAAATATGTATCTTAGCTGGCCTGGGCCAAGGCCTTCCCGTTTCCTCATTAATGCACTAGTATGAGCATGACATCACTGGTTGTTCTTTCCTCCCACTGTTTCAGGCCTTGCTGGAGACACAAAGGGAACTTCGTCCTCATGTACCCAACTTCACCTTCAATCTGGGCTTCTCAGGGAAATTCTTTCATGCTGGTAAGATGCAGCCTTCACAAATATTTATTGCTGTTAATTCAAGCAGAGATAAGAGCCTGCATGAACGTAGACAGCTAATGTTTACTAATTACACTAATAATACTAAGCAGTCCCTCCAGGAATTTGTAGTCATAACAGTGCATGCAAACTGAACTGATGATTCAGAGTTCGGTGCAGCCTTAGAACTTTTCTATCTTCAAATATCTCCAGTCACAGCAGTTCTCTGCTCACAATGCCAACATCCGATGCAGATGTTCATGTATGTGACACAAACATGTCTCTTTAACATTAGTGTGGACTAAAATCAGCCTGTTAAAGTGGGTTTGGGGGGGTAAAAATAGATATTGTCTGTTCATTTTATTTTTTCTTTCATACCTGCCATATTTATTTATTGAGCAAACATTTTCTGGCTCTGTCCTGTTCAGGATCTGATGAGGAGGACCTGGGAGATGACCTGCTGCTTTCATTTGTGGAGGAATTCTGGTGGTTCCCCCACATGTGGAGCCACATGCAGCCCCATCTGTTCCACAACCAGTCTGTTCTGGCTGAGCAGATGCTGCTGAACAGGAAATTTGCCATGGTATTATTATTATTATTATTATTATTATTAGTAGTAGTAGTAGTAGTAGTAGTAGTAGTAGTAGTAGTAGCAGTAGTAGTAGTGGCACTAGTAGTAGACTATAATCAAGCAGGTGATTTAGAATGACATGCTGGGATCTTTCACCATTTTCAGATTAATTAAAATAAATAAATGTCAGTTATGAGGAGCAGCTGTTCCTCTGAAGTCGGGTGGGTTTTTATTAGTTTATGGGTTATCACACTGTTCTTACACATTTAAGATATTCTGGAGCAGAAACAGAATTACCAGGATCCATCTGAGAAAATATTGGATTTACACACACAAGTAGGTCTGTGGTGATTATGGTCTGGACGCCGCTGCTGACAGGGTATCAATTACTTGTGATTACCACTAAGCTGGCTTTTAATTCCAGAACATCTTAGTGTACATCAACACGATCTCAATACACCACAGATTCAGCAATAACCTAATTCTATAATAATCACAGTGCTGTTGAGGATTTGTTATTTCAGTGCTGCGTTCGTGGTCACCAATCTGCCCCACTAATTTTGTTCTATTACACCTGCAGGTCAGTAGGTAGAGAAGAGCAGGCAATTCAGAATGTAAATCAGACCATTAGTGTCTGATGTACTATTTTTAGTCAATCCTGCTCATCCTTTTTTTTTGTAGGCTTTGCTTTTTTTGGTTTTATTTTAGATTTGTCAGTGAGGTAAATGTATTGATGTCACACTTGGATATTTACAGTCCAAATGTTTACTTTAGGGGCCCCTTGTGAAAAAAACGTGAAAAATGCTTTGAGTTTCTCTCCTGACTTTGTGATTGTGGTTACCACGGTAACACACAAGCAAATACTGGGCTGTCTATTTAGAGTGTAGTCAACAAAACTCACATTGTTCTAATCAGGAAGATAGTCTAGATCGAGTTGCAAATGTGATCAGACTACTTGCTGCAGTGCCTGTAAGAGGTGATATCAAACTAAGAATTGTCAAACCTCTATCCTTTCCCTGCTTCCTGTTCTTGTGTACCCTTTTGTAGGAACATGGAATCCCCACCAACATGGGCTACGCTGTGGCACCACACCACTCAGGTGTCTACCCTGTTCACATGCAGCTCTACGACGCCTGGAAAAAGGTGTGGGGCATCAAGGTGACCAGCACGGAGGAATACCCGCACCTAAAGCCCGCTCGCTTCCGGCGAGGTTTCATCCACAGCGGCATTAGTGTAAGGCCACTTTTTATGCAGAGCTGGGCCTCGTTATGTTGTTACCTCTGGCAAGTTATTTTCCTTTCACTCGTGTTTTCAGCATCCATTACCTTGTCAGCCAATAACCCCTTTCAGGGTTCTCTTTCCCTTCCTTTATTTGATTCTTTCTCCATCTACACCTCTTCTTTTTTTATATATTCGATCTTCTCTCACAACTAGTGGTTAGTCTTGTGTTAATCCATAATGTTCAAAGTTGTAATTATATTTATTCCATAGATAGACAGCAGAAAAATAGATATGTCATCCAGGGGTGAGGTTTTGTATCCCTCTGCAGAATGGTAACGAATGGTGAAGCATTCCTGCAATAAACACCTGTCTGAGTGCTCCGCTGCATCACCAAAACGCCTCACATCTCAGCATCCTCAGCGGCTGAAGTTGGAACACAAAGCAAACGTGCATTTCGCTCAGCTTGGCTGCACAGTCCCATCCAGAAAAATTTATCCTTTAGAACAGAGTTCAAGATGATGACGCTGAGGTTGCTTTCAAGATGTTCAAAAGGAATGAAGGGAAAAAATTGCGTCTCTTTCTTTCCCGGGCTGACCTTCAGCAGTGCAGCTTCACTTCAGTTCCTTTGTTGCGTTGGCATTCAGTCCTCACCTGCGGGGCATCGGGATGGTATTCCCATCCAGGAGATAGTGCAGCCTGAGTGGACAGACACCAATGCTTACTGATGATTGATATTCAGTTCCCCAGACAGTGCTCACTGTAAACACATTTCCATGAATTTCCATATAAACTCGGTGTGAATAAAAGGTTTACTTTGGCTAGATGAGCTGCATAATATGAACGTTATTGAAAGCAAACAATGTGTGGGGTACTGACAGCTCTGCACTCTAGAGGACCGCTGGTGTGTTGATTTGTGAGGAGGCATTTCTTTCTTTCATTTAATTTATACGTGTCTGTGTGGAAGTCATTTCTCTTTTTTCCCATTTTTTTGCTCTCATGATTTTTCACTTTTGCGTCCCAGGTGTTGCCCAGGCAGACGTGTGGCTTGTTCACACACACTATCTTCTATAAGGATTACCCAGGCAGTCCAAATGAACTGGACAAGCTCATCAATGGAGGAGAGCTCTTCCTCACTGTCCTACTGAACCCTGTGAGTCAAGTATATATATCCACAGCTATTACTTGTACGCGCTATGAAACCAATTTAACTGGATGCTTTGAATTGAAATATCACAGAGGAGTGGTGCTGTGAGTGTTCATGCCGTGACTCATGCAGTGATGACTGCAGCCTGCTGGTGCAAGGACTTTCTATTGAACTGATAACACAGAGTTTTCTCTAATTTGTAAACATGCTTTTTGTGAGATGCAAAAAAAGCCTTTAGTGTTAAATGTTAAGTCATATAGTTAAAATGTGACGATGACTTCAGCAGTGTGTGTGTGTCCTCCCCATCAGATAAATTAAATGGTTTATTATGTAGGCTTTTCTATATTATTTCTCTTTGCTCTCAGTATCATGATCAGTTATTTAATGTTTAATCAGCTCTTAGTCATGGCTGAATTACTGAACATGTGAATGGATTTTGTCTTAATGCGTATAAACATTTAGCTCCTACTGCCAGTTCCATTTTAGACCAGAATGCAATTGTCTTCACTCCCAGAATTGTATCTCACTCCAGTATCTTGTCACATGCAGATAAGTATCTTCATGACACATCTGTCCAACTACGGGAACGATCGCCTCGGTCTTTACACCTTTAAGAGTCTGATGATGTTCGTGCGGACGTGGACCAATCTGAAGTTGCAAACCCTGCCACCTGTGCAGCTGGCCCAGAAATACTTCAGTCTGTTCCCCAGTGAGAAAGATCCGCTGTGGCAGGTACGATTTAGCTGCAAATTAGAGTAATATCTGTTGTTGTGACAAGGAGAAATGAACACTTCAGTAGTGGCTGACACTGCTCAGTAAATGTCCTACCTTGGATCTTATTTTCACACTGTACATATTCTGTCAAGACTATGTTTGTTGATGAAGGACTGTTTATCTTTGTCTGGCTCCAGGATCCATGTGAGGACAAAAGACACAAGGACATCTGGTCCAAAGAGAAAACATGTGATCGCTTCCCCAAGCTGCTCATTATCGGGCCTCAGAAGACGGGTGAGACACGGTGCTCTGTCGCCACCTACTGGAAGACACTGGAAGTGGTTACAGCCAGGCAGTTCAGAGCAGATGTGTGTTAGTGTAGTTTAATGAGGTTTTGATTATTTCTTTAGACACCCACACATGTTAGTGGTCTAGGCAGATATGTTTTATTATTAGATACTCACTTCAGTATTTTCTTTTTTTTAAAGAAAATAATTTCACTGTACGTATGGCATCTATTAAATGCCTTAATATATATATTTTTTAAACCCTTTTTGTTTAATCTTTTTTTCACATTGCCTGTGTAATCCTCACAGGGACGACAGCCCTATACCTGTTTCTTGGCATGCATCCTGATCTGACCAGTAACTATCCCAGTAAGGAGACTTTTGAAGAGATCCAGTTCTTCAATGGGCACAACTACCATAGAGGCATAGACTGGTAAGAAACAAACACACATTCACACAGTCCTTATTTAAGATGACA
Organism: Arothron firmamentum; assembly: GCA_016586285.1. Lineage (NCBI taxonomy): Eukaryota > Metazoa > Chordata > Actinopteri > Tetraodontiformes > Tetraodontidae > Arothron > Arothron firmamentum. The sequence continues at coordinate 67,106 of BJFM01000252.1, read as the reverse complement.
GCACCCTCCCAACATTAATGTGCCAACTCCAACCTGATAACTGTGTGTTTCCTTTTTGTTCAGAAAAACTGAATTTTTAGACTCTATAATCACATGCAAAGCTCGCTAATTCCCAGCAGATATTGAAGCGTTATCATCCGCTAATTCTGCCATTATCACTACCGTGAATTGCCAGGAATGAATCACCAGCAGCAGCTTCTACCATTTGTGGGCCATTTCTGCTCATCAAAGGAGATAACTTCTCTTAGCCACCCTGCCCTATCGCTAATGAGTACGTACTTGGCTTCAAATGAGAGCAAGATGCCAAGAAATATTACTTAGTAAACTTCATTTACTGACCTCAGCCAAGGTCGATTAGTCAACATATGAAATTCTGTCTTTGTCTGTCTGCTGTCAATCAATATTTTTTTCTTATTCTACATATATAAATATATGTGTTTCAAGGGTTGAGGATGAAATATTGTTCCAAAACTGCTGGCTTGTTTACATATTCTGCAAATTAAATTAATAATGAAAATATAAATGGTGCAGGGCAGCCTCAGCGAAGTTTAATTGATTTGAGGGTTTCATCATTGTGTTGAAAGTGCAACACAGAATTCGGCTGGCATGTAATTTCTGCGACAGCTGGCCAAATATTAACATTGTGCTCTGATGCAAGATGTTTTTTAACGAGCTGCTGCACATGGTGGAGCATCCCCAGTCAAACGCTCCTATCTACACGCGCAAATGGGGCCAGATCAACAAAAGCAGCTTGTGAAGTGTTTGTGTGTGTGTGTGTGTGTGTGTGTTGTGTGTCAGGTATATGGAGTACTTCCCTCTGCCCTCCAACACCAGTTCAGACTACTACTTTGAGAAAAGTGCCAACTACTTTGACTCTGAGGTGGCTGCTCAGAGAGCTGCAGCTCTCCTACCCAAAGCCAAGATCATCACCATCCTCATCAATCCCGCTGACAGAGCTTACTCCTGGTACCAGGTCTGACACCGGCACTCCGAGTTTCTTCTTTCTCTCCGTCAGCTGCTTCATGTAAATGTACAGCGGCTGTTCCGACATTTTCATTTCCTCTTCTTCACTTCCTGCCAACAGCACCAAAGAGCCCACGATGACCCAGTGGCACTGAAGTACTCTTTCCATGACGTCATCACCGCAGGCCACGACGCGCCGGTAAAACTGCGGGTCCTCCAGAATCGCTGTCTGGTGCCGGGCTGGTATGCCGTCCACCTGGAGCGCTGGCTCAACAATTACCACTCCAGCCAGGTACCACGCACAAGGAAAATACGGTCTACCCACCACCCGGGTCAACTTTAACAGTCTGCTTCCTGTTGACATTTTTGCTGTTTGTTTCTCCTGCCCAGTTGTTAGTCTTGGATGGACAGATGCTGAAGACAGAACCTGCTTCTCTCATGGACAAAGTCCAGAAGTTCTTGAGCTTAACCAACATCATCAACTACCACAAGATCCTGGCGTGAGTATCATCCTGGAGGGATTGGGGGGGGGGTTGTGACTGTTAACATTGGTTTTTATCTGGAAATGAGCCACTTCAGCGCAAATTATGGTCCGCTGTCATTATGGACAGGTTTGATCCTAAGAAAGGCTTTTGGTGTCAGCTGCTGGAGGGAGGAAAGACCAAGTGTTTGGGAAAGAGTAAAGGACGCAGATACCCTGACATGAACACTGAGGTATGTTCCTTTTTCCTCTCGGTGTGTGCCTTCTTTTGAGTTTGTTTTTTTACTTTAGTTGTCTGCTTCAGTCTCAGGCGTTCCTCAGGGAGTACTACAGGGATCACAACATAGAGCTGTCCAAACTACTCTACAGGATGGGCCAGCCTTTGCCCAGCTGGCTCCGCGAAGAACTGGTCCACAGCAGGTAGCGGCACAGCAGCAGGAGCCTACAGCTCCGCACACAGAACCACGGCTCAGCTTTGCAGGGAGACTCTGGCCTCAGGTGGCCCAAACTGTTGAAGATCCCAAATATTTGTGAAAGAAGTTGCAATATGAAAGGAAGATTTAGGAAAGACTGCTGACGGCTCCAGACTAAACCACAGTCTTCCCAGATAAACAGGATAAAGAAAGGATGGTGGGATGAGCGAGAAGATGGTTGCTTCCAGCAGCTGATGGTTCTGCCCTCACCTCCTGGGCCTCCTGCAGGGCAGTCCAGGACAGCAGGCAGGAGGAAAAGACGCTGGAGATAACTGCAGTGTTTGATAATCACTACTCTTCTTCATCAAACCTCTTCACAGGAATTGTATCTTGAAAGGCAAAGTGTTGCCGCAACTTCTTGCAGCTCGGGCGGAGGGAGACACAAGAGCCGCCTTTCATCCCCGTTGACAATGACCGAGTCGGGGCTTTTAATGGAAATGAGCGCTGGCAGGACAAAGTTGAGGAAATGAAAGAGAGACAGTAGTTGTGAAAGCCTTTGACATCAGTACAGTGCGAACGAGAGGAAACGAGGACATCGGGGGGTCCTGACTCAGGCTGCACGTCGTAGCCTCACTCGATAGGCCTTGGTAGAAATTAGTCTTCACATTTCAAGTGCCAGGACAGAATCTTCATCAAAAGGTGGATCTTTGAGGATTCTTTTTTTTTTTTTTTTAGTTGTATCTCTTATTTTGTTTATGCAGATTTTATTTTAACAGTTGTGTAATGCTAACCGCAATGCATTATTGTAGAATGTATGTGCGTAACTTTATTGCTCAGTTTTCTCATCAAGACCAGACGTAAACGAAACAGGCGTGTTAAGCTCTGCCTCCTCTGGGGTGACTGTACATTACCATTTATGTGACAAAAGAAGGAACACGAGATTGCACGTCGAAAGCACAATATTTAAGGCACTCAAGTGAAAATCGGTTCTGGACATAGCAGGTTACTGGAAAGCACATTAGAGTTCTACTGCAATCTGTGAAGAAGATCATAAGCTAGCTACTGTATTTTTAATTAGACGCTCTGATCCAAGAGGTTCCCATCGTGTACAGAACAAGATTGTGCATTTTCAGATTCTGATCTGTTTCAGCTCCTTTTTTGGTCAAAATATATATTTTTGGCTTCTATTTCATTTACTAGATGATTTAAAGTTTGGTGGGAGGCTGTCTGTGGAGAAAAAAAACCCCTCCCAACCCTTCTGTCCATCAAATCCACATGGATATTTGGTTGTTGTTCAAGGTGTTACCACTGCAACTTGATGTCAAGCATAGATAACAAAAGCTGCTCTTATTGCAATAGTTTTGTACAATGTTCTGACGTAATAACAATGCACATGTTGGTCCTTGATTTCCATACTTTGTAATGTACATAATGGACAACCATCAGTAGCCCTGAATTATCGGTTATGTCTGGGTTTACTCGTTACATCAGCTCATTCCCGTAGTGTGAAATGTCAGTGCTGCACCGAGGAGCGGGGTCATTTCATCGCCTGAAGGTGAACGCAAAGATGGACCCTCTCATGTGGCCTCACTGCCAGCTATCATCCACAGGTACTGAGTCTTCATATAAAGTATTAAGTGGTAACACATAACAGCAATGATGGTACTAATCTCCTGGACTGTATGATAAGATTTGTAATTGTTGTCAATAATTTTTACTGTGTAACTAATATTGTCGGTGCTTTTTAATTTGCAAATAAAACACCACTGTATTTTTCAGTAGTTGAGTCCTTTCTCACTTAATTTGATTATCAGTTTTGACTCTAAATATTCACAAATCTAGGTCACAAAAACTCAGATTTTATACGCGCAGAGGTATAAATATATTTTTTACTTATTTGAGAAGCAGCACATTTATATGATACATCTTTAAAAATATAAGTGGATATATAACTCAAAGTCATCAGCTTGACATGTACCAGTAAATCTCAGCAAAGTGTAGACTTTCTGATTTTTTTTTTTTAATTTTTTTTTTAAGGGTTTGAATAAAAAAGGGGCATTTACCACGTACAATCATATGTAATCTATTGTTTCAGACATGTAGTCCTTCAGCTTTGTCTTCCACTATCAACAAGTGATGATGAAATCTGACCAATCAGAGCTCGAAGCGCCTCCTCTCTCTGTGAGCTTAAATCGTGGGGGTTTTCCGCATCTTGTCACCTTCTCGGAGACCTGAACAGCTGTACCGATCTACCGTTTGTATCCAGCGGTTTGCTGGAGTCTCTTTATTTTGTTTGAATTTTGGATCTGGAACAGATGGCCAACACTGCAGAAGACGCACCTTTGGCCAGGGGGTCAACCGCCGGGAGCGAAGAAGGGCTCATACTCCGCACAAGACCCGGAGGGTGAGAGGAAATTATTGGATCATTTAATCCTAGCAGATGTTTGCTCACTTGTTGCCTTTGATTATAATCCCTATCCGGTTTGATGAATGAAAAAATAATTATTTCCATTTTGGTTCATTTTAGATGATTACACTATTTTATTTTATTTTTTTATAATTAGTTTGTTAATAGGTTTTTGCTAGGTTTGGCTTTTACTTTCCTTCTGGAAATGCAACGCCTCCGATTTAAGGAAACAGTCTTCCTAGAAACTAGTGATTCTCTGTTCCTATTGGTCCATAATTACGTAGCTCGAATTTCATTGGCCAATATTTAGCAGGTCATCTCCAGTTGAAAATAAGTTTTATTTTTATTGTCCGAGAACAACTATTTCGAATGCAAAACACATAGTTCTGATCACTGATCTGACAATAGTTTTATTCAAAATACTGATGGGCCTAAATCAACATTACACATGATGATACTAATGCATAGTACGGGCAGAACACACGACGATCAAAGTAATCCTGAAAAATAACATTTAGAAATATATATACATGTTTATTTTATAATACAATTAGAAAATGGAATATAAGGAACTTTGGCTATTAATGGTGGTTAAAACCCTTCTTTAAAAAAAAAAAAATCCTAGAAAGACGCAAAACAAAACCAAAAAAAAAAAAGGAAAAACCAGAATATTACGAACTCATATGCTAACTAAGAAATTACTGTTTCCATATTCTAGATTGAGACGCTTTTTGTAGTAGTTTATGTTTTTCTTAAAGTTGCGACTCCGTACAGGTGTGAAAAGCTTCTGCCTGGTAACAAGTGATGCTTAAATTCTACTGGCGCAAAAAGGAAAGGTTGGGTGAGGTAGATGAATCATAATATCATAACTTTATTTGAATTATATTTGCCAAACACACTAACAAACAATGACTTTCAAATAGAGCAATTTTAGCTATCAATAATATATATATTATATATTATATTAACATATATATATATTAATAATAAATATATATATATGTATATATGTATATATATGTGTAT
>BJFM01000252.1:3075-61688 GCA_016586285.1 Arothron firmamentum | reverse complement strand
TATATATATATATATCCCCAAACTTTCTCTTTGTCCTTCTCTTTGCTGCGTTATCCCTGCCTACTCATGCATACAGATCCATATATCTGAGTCCTTTTTCTCTGTCAGGGGCTCAAACAGTCGCGCTCTGAAGGTGGCAGGTTTGACGACCCTGGCCTGCCTGCTGCTCGGCAGCCAGGTCTTCACAGCCTACATGGTGTTTGGACAAAGGCAGCAGATCCGAGACTTGCAGGGCAAGAACGAACGCCTGTTCAAACAGGTGCCCCGCTCAAACCAAGGTAAAGAGATGGGCTGTGCTGATTCAACATGGTGACGGAAGTCAGGAAAAAAGTTCCGCTTAATAAGAAGGAGGTGGCAAGAATGTGGATGTGAGGAAAAGGAAGTGAGAGTTGTGTTTTCTGGCTCTTTTGGGCTGATCATGGCCTTCCTGCAGTAGTTTGCCTGCGCGCCTTGCGTCTGCTTGGACCCCCATGGGGTCGGGACTAATTTCTCTGATCTCGGATTTTTTTAATTTTTAACTGTAGCTCCAATAAGGATGCAGGTGCCGATGAAAAGCCTTCCAATGATGAAGGCGTTTGATCCTGAGGAAGACTACAAACCCATCGTGCCCAAAGCTGTGAGTCTTTCCTGCTCCCTGGGGGGGAAATCTTACATTTTCCTGCATGCAGTCTGAAGCAATGGCTCATTTTTTTATTATTTTCTTCCAACAGACGGAGAAGGAGACCGTTGTCAGTGTGGAGAAACAGGTGAAGGACCTCCTGCAGGTATGCCACACGTCGGGCACATCCCGCATGTGCTTACATGGCTGATGTTACAGTTTGCCGTCTAACATGTGCTCATGTTTTCTCCTGGAGAACTTCACGCTGCCAGCGTTCAACAGCAGCTTCATCACCAACTTGCTTGCCCTGAAAGATCAAATGGATGAGACCACCTGGCAGGTCGGGCCGCGCACACGCACATCCACAGAACCTTTAAATGAACCGGATTTAAGCTTATCTGCTCTGTTTTCTTAAATCTGTCATTGTGCAGAAATTTGAGTCCTGGATGCAGTTCTGGTTGATCTTCCAGATGGCCCAGCAGAAACCTCCAACCATCACAACTACACCAGGTGACCTTGGCATTTTATTCAGGATAATTTGCTGGACTCTTTAGCAAGTATAAACCTGTTTCTTGGTCTTTATCATCATGTATTCCATATTTCCACTCAGCTCCTGTGATGACCAAATGCCAGGAGGAGGCAGCCACTGTGAAGCACCTACTTGGAGCTCGCAAGCCTCAGTGTGACGAGCGGGGCCAGTACAACCCCATTCAGTGCTGGCACGCCATTGGCATGTGCTGGTGCGTGGACAGCAGCGGCAAGACCATTGAAGGCACGGCCGTTCGGGGACGCCCGGACTGTCCAAGAGGTAAAGCACAGTGACGACGACCTCTGACACACAGCCGTCATGGATAAAAAGCATAATCGGCATTCTTTGGTTTATGTCAGCAGCCTCTCCTCGCCATATGATGCTAGCACCCCTGAGGGAGATGGCCACCTTGGAGGTTAAAGGTAAGTACAACAGATTTAAACGGGTTCACTTCATAGGGAAATTAACAGAACTGATGGTTATTTATTCACAAGCTTTTATTGGATGTTCAAGTTTTCATCACTACTCTTTTTTTTTTTTTTTAATTCCAGATAAGTGAAACCATGGAAGGATCCTGTCAGTTCTTCTCCTCTCGCAAGTGAAGCTTATCATTTAATCACCTAAGTAATACCCTATGTAGCACTTGACTGCTTTTAATGTGTGTGGGTTATATTTTCCTTAGGTTTCATCAACATTTAGATGTGATTTTCATGTGATTTACAATTTAACAAGAGCTTAAGGGCCAGAAATGCCCCAACTGAATTATTCCCTAATCATCAGCTTGATATAAAAGATTAGAGCACTTTTGCCTTTCTTTTTCAGTCTTGGGATTGAGCCTGATTCTAATTTGGGTAGAATAACTTATGAAGTGGCTTTTCGATGTAGACTTGTGTTAAGAAGCCTCAATAAAGTTTTCAACCAACTGTTTGTGTTGTTGGGTCATTTTTAACTTCTCTCAACCTCGTCTGTATTACAGTAAACACTACAGTAAACACACATACACCCAGGGAATGTTGCTATTTCAGTGACAGAATTAACTAAGGTTTAATAATAATGTATAAATACTGGATATACTGTATATTGATGACCTTTAGTCACAATAAAGCATCACTTTGTGGTTTGATACACTGAACCTCCATCACTGGATTTTCAAATATAGCTTGTCTGCAACTGACAGTGGCTGACTGGTGATATCTTCCTTGCCTTGGGATTTCAAGGCTCAGAGACAAAAACCTCCTCAGGGAGGTGTCCAGGAGGGATCTGAAACAGATGCCTGAACCATCTGGCTCTTCTCCACATGGTCCCTGCACGACCAGTGTCAGAGCTTGGTCTAACACTTAATTAATATAAATCATTAAAAAAAAAAACAACCTCTGAAACAGTTACTTTTGTTCCAAGAAAACAATTCTGTTGTTACTGTATAGGAAGTTCATAATGTGTTATTTTGTTCAGTCAGTGTGGGACCGTGTTCTCCATCTCGACAACCTGATCCGACCAGTGAAAGCAGATTCTGTCCCATTAATAATTCACTGAGGTGTCGTGATGTCAGGGGATTTTACATATACACAGTGAACATGGACGCACCTGTAAGTACCTTCTTATTGGTTTAAATTTAAATTTAAGGACTTTATTCATCAGTTTAAGCAGTTGATGTGCTTCTGCAGCTGTGTGACGGGGCCCAATCTGTAAAAGTGGGAATTCTTCTTACTGCAGGTGAAGCAGAGGGGAAAAACAAATCTAAACTGAATTAAATTGAATCAGCAACGCCTAGGTTTTGACCTACATGTGTCCTTTCATCTGAAGCGGACACAGACGGTGTTGTGATTAGTCCAGGAGGACGTGGCGTGGACTACAAACCCGCAGAGAACCAGGTAAATGTTTGAATTCGCTCACAGCTCCTGTCTACATCCAACAGTTGGCCCTCTGAAAGGCCTCGCTGCTGTTTTTCCAATCAGGAACCAAAGGCATTTTCCTTTGATGGAGTCGCAACAGTCGACCACATGCAGGTACCAAGCAGCTGTCCCACACTTGCAGCCCTGAATCGACACAAGTCTGAAAGGTCTGATTTCAAACCTTCAGAGCTTCAACTCTCAGCTCCTGCAGCCTCTCATCGAGTCGGTCTGCAGAGGTTTTAAAGGAGCGCTGCTGCTGTGCGGAGCCTCCACGCCTAAGATTCACAATCTGGTGGACGCCTGTGTCATTAAACAAGTAAATCCACACAGCCTCACTGGATTCTGGCTGTGCATAATTTTCCTAATCTGAACCTTTGTTTTAGGTCTTGACAGAAGTGTTTGATCGTGTGGTGTCTCAAGTGAAAGATGGTTGGTTCACCTCTGTGTCCTTCCTGCAGGTGATTATAACAAAATGTAAAACTTCTAAACTAGTAAATGTCCTGATTTTACTGAAATCTGTTGACAAATCTGAATTTGCCACGGCCTGCCAGTTTGATTACCTGTGATCTTGTTTCTTATAGCAGATTAAATGATCTCACCCACAGTAAAATCTATTTGTTGATGCACAGTTGTTGCTCTTCCTGCTCAGTTTTCTCCTGACGGCGGTGCTGTGGATCTCCTGCACCCCCACAGACAGACTCTGAAACATGTGACACACCCCATTCTTGGAAGGTGCCTCCAGATTAAACAAAACTATAAGGAAATTGACAATTCCGGTACATTTGATAACCTGAAATTTTACACCTTTATTCCCAGTCTTGTTGAAGGGTCATCTGAGGTGTGTGTGAGTTCAGCAGAGGAAGCCCTTGCTCTTCATGAAACAGGGAGGAAGACACTTCAGGCCGACACCGGCTCCATTTACGGATGGTGGGTCAAATGAACCCTGACCTTGTAATCCCTTAACAGAATTACTTTAATTTGTTTAATCACTGCAGTGGATCCCAACAGAAATAAATACTGTGATGAGAGGATGCAGCCTTCAAATAAATGTCTGAATGACCTGTCGTTGGTGCTGCCCCTAAACGTCTTCTGTCTTTAGCTGCAGTTCCATGTTCTCACTGTCTGTGGAGTGGAAACTCCACCCAGAGGAGGTGGAGTCGGAGGTCTTCCGCGGCAGACTGCAGCTGTTCAGCCTGGCAGGAGCAGCCGGCAGGGCCGACCTCAGCGGGTCAGTCCTATACCTGCTTAGCTCACCGTTCTAAAAATGACCCGATCATAATGTTCAGCTGGCTCCAGTCACAAAACATAACAGTCCCACATGTTAACACTCTTAAACCTGCTGCTTTATCTATCTTTCAAATGCTTTTGTGTTTTCTGCTGCTAACAAAATAGCAGTCAGGTGTGTGGCACCAGTTTGATGACTGAAGCCGTTTCTTTTTCAGCGCATGATGGTACAAACTGAGCTGCAGACTCAGAGTTAGTCAAGGGAAATAAAAAATATTCTCCCTCTGAAGTCTGTGCGATGGTTTGGAATAAGCACCGCAGCAAGCAATAAAACACTTTTCAGGGTCAGTTCTCTGTGATATTATAATAGTCTACAGAATTCATGCGTTCCAATTGCTCACCAGGGAACTCTGGGAAAATATGTGTGTAATGATAATAAGAGTACATGGGGATGATTTTTTTTTTTTTTTTGGTGAGGGTTCACGACAGATTCCCACCTGCTGCCACTCCAGAAAAGTGAAGCCTGAATTCTGGGATATACGTGGGTGCTGCCAGTTGGGTTGGTGCAGTGTGCGCAAATAGTATTTCTCAACATCTGTATGGCATCAGATAACAGCAGCCAGGGCTCATCGTTTCCTTAATTATGCTCTACTTTGTCTTCACAAATTGGAATAATTTGCAGAGTCAACCCTCTGGTGAAGGTCGTGGACCAGAGTCAGCATGAAGCAACATCAAGTCATCATCTTCTCCACTTCCTCCTAAATGAAGCATTAACAGGAAATTGTCGGACTGTTGTCATCTTCTTCATCCATCCTCCAGGTGACTGGCGTCCTCTGTAACCGCTGACAACCACCTGCACAGAGATGAACATCTGAGCTCTGCTGTGACTCTCTTCCAGCTCTTCTTCTCAGTGATGAAATTGCCTCGGCTTTAGCCTTGGCTCAGAAAGTCAGAGGTTTTATAACTACAGCCACAGCTGATGTCTGGTATCCCAGGGCAACCGAGCAAGACATCAGAGATAAAATCGCTGAAGTGAGAACAGAGATGATGTCACAGCGGGGAAAAGAAGCGCGCAGCATCCACAGACTGGCAGAGCTGACCCAAAACCTGCAGGTCATTCTTCTGAGAGATTTCCTTATGTTATGTGGAGATATCTGATTCTGAAGGGCAGGATCTCTCTGACAGATGGTTAAAAAACAGTCATGGGAGAAAAGGGGAGAAACGTTTAAGAAGATCAAAGAAACAGATTCAAAGACCCAGATGAGAGACAGCAGCGATCACAACGATAGCACAGAGACCATCGAGTGTTTGCAAGGTCACCTGAGACGAGAAATGGAGGAACACATCAGAGGTCATTAACTGTGACACAGCAGATATTTGTCGACCGACTTCTGAGGCATGGTGTGTGTTTTTTTCCCTCTCATCCAGAGGGAAGAGGGGCTGCTGAGAATGTCGAGGGGAGAGTGGGGAGAATCCAGCAGCTGATGGAGGCTGTCAGGGAGGAGAGAGTGAAAATGGAGGCTGCTGCAGAAAAAGCAGACATCTGTCAACATGTTAGACATGAATATGATTTACCTGACTGGGGATCAGACGAGGATTTGTGTGCAAAATCCCAGAACTTCATAAAGATATGTAATTGCCTTTCATTACTCAGTCTCAGCAGGAATACAGCCAAGTGCTGGAGCAGAGGAGAAAACTCAGAGAAGACGGCAGGAGATTAATTCAAGAGGAGGTAGAGAAGATGGAGAGAGACCTGGCACAGGTGAGATCTGTTATTCCCATCATTCAATTAGTGATCCATCTTATCTGAAGTTGCTGACTCAGTTTGAATTTATGCAGAAACCACAGCAATTTAATTATGATTTCCCCCCCCCCCCCTTCTAATGGTTTCGCCCCAGACTGAAGGCCCACACAGAGAGCTGCTGGTGCTGAGCAGAGAGAGGCGGGTCCTGGTGCTGCAGATGGAAGCGCTGCGAGCTGAGGCGCAGCAGGCTGAGCGAGACCTGCAGAATCAACACCTCCGACACCAAACAGAGCTTCAGTGTCTCAGAGATGAGAGTCTGCAGGTGAGGAGTGCAGATTCAGAGCTGTATGCCACATTATAATGCAGCAGGTGTGAAAAATTGTGCTATTTCACGGATAATTAGCTGTTTTAATTGGTTTTATTCCCAAATACCTTGTCCCATTACCACTTGATGGAATTTAAATCTCTAATATTCAATTATTTTAAGCAGGAATAAACAGAAATCTACAGAACACATATAAGGCAAATAAAAGTGGCAGATAAAAGTGGCAGATAAAAGTGCAGCAGAAATATCAAAAATCTGTTTGCTACAACCTTCAAGTCTGTGATTCAATCTTTAGGAAACGTCTCTGATCCTCTCTCCTGCTTGTGTCTAGGTGTTCCAGGTGTTCTACCAGCTTAGTGAGGAGCAAAGGAAGATGTCAGAGGACAGATACAGGAACATCCTAATGGAGGCTGTGCAAGACGCAGTTTACCTCTCTGCACAGAACCAACAACTGCAGGCTGACAACAAGCAACTCCATAAAGGTTAGCGTTTGTCCTTTTGGAATGCAAAGAGATACATCTTGCATTATAACATTTTTCTTTTCTTATTTAAGTGCTGGCAGAGATGAAGGACTCCATAGCTGCGCGCGGTGAGGCCAATGCCGAACACTCAACCCAACACAGACCAACATAAATGTAGACACGCCATTGTAATGTAAATCTTGATAATATTATTTATTGGACATCATATACAAACAGTAACACTTTCTTGTCTCTGTTCATTTTAGAGGATGTAATACATCATAAAAGCATTAAAATAATAACAGCAGCACTCTTGAGACGTTGCCTTAAATATGTTGATACTCCACACCTGTGTGGTTTGAGTTTTGTTGCACCAGTGCATTAAAAGTATAAATTAAACTTGCATCATAAGCTGACATGGGTGTGTGGTAACAGATTCTGGATGTAAATGGCAAAAGGCACATGGGGACAGAAAATGCAACAACAAAAAATTAATCAAAAATTAGAATCAATATTTTGTAACGAATAGTAGTAGTTTTGGGGTCCAAAGGACCATGTGGTTTATTGACAGACTTATGTGTAGTAAAGGTAAGCTGCCAGTCCAATTAAACACACTGGAAGGAGGATGAAAGGTGTGAGCTGCAACCCCAAGATGATCCAAGATAGCAAAGCGTTGACCAGCATGGAGCAGGAAATGACAAACAGTCTGGTGATCCCGCTGCCATGTTTGAGCACAACAGACATCAGGAGTCCATTGGCTGCCTGTCCTGCTATAATGACCCAGACCACCCCAGAGTAACCTTCCAGGAAGCTCCGTTCATTTCCTGACATGTAGGCAGAAATCCCATTTATGGACACACCGAATACATAGAGGTAGAGATTTTGCAAACTCAGTGGCAGCTTCTCTCTCTTCAGAACCCTCTCTGTATACACTGCTGCCAGGCCTGAAACGAAGCAGTAAACCAGCACCAGGAAAAGTCCCCAGGCCGTGATATGAAGCTTGGAATCGTTGTGGGCATCTGCCCTCTCTTGTTCTCCAAGATCCAAAGAAAAATAGGTGTGGCAAAAACCTGCAGACATGAGGAGACCTAAAGCGCACCACTGAGCAGGCCGGAGCCTCTTGCCCAGGCAGAGGGAGTACAGGAGGGCAGTGGAGGCAATTTTCAGGTTGGACAGGACTTGGAATGAGCTTGGGTCCATGAAAGCCTGCATGAGAACTACCAGGTTGTTATTGAGGGCATAGAGAATGGCAGGGACAGCATAGGAAGATAAAAGGATTGCAGATGGAGGCTGACACAGAGTAGAGATTCCCCCACTGAGAAAAAGAGTGAACAGAGAGAGAGCAAGTTTGAATAACTCAATCATGACAACACATGATGAAGGGTGAAAAGGAACTTGACCATCTACTTTGGTGAGAGTGATAAGAGGCGCATGAGAGCCATAAATGAGAACCATCAGCGCAAAGAGAACACCCCACCAAATCCTTCCCACCCACTGTCTCCTCATACGTGCCTGGGAACAGGGCCCCACATTCTCAATCACAATCATCCTCAATATTATTAAATGAACACTTTCTAAGAACTCTGGTGAATATTAAAAGATAAAACACAGTTTTCACATTTAAAACATCTGAACACACAATAACATTATTAACCTTTCTTTGTCCATGGAATACCAGTTGGACAAGAAATGAGTTCTGTATGATGCTGTCTTACACATAATCAAAATAAAAAGTTGAGATAAATGAAACCTAATGGACCCCAACACTTGTCTGGAAACACAGAACTTGTAAAAATTAAAATACCACACTTTGGTACCAACCTGCCTTTGAAATCAAACAACAAAGCAAATAAAACTAAAATTCCAGTCCAGTCAGCGGTGTGATGTTGGCATGCATAGCAGTCTGCTAGCATTACTTAGGTCCCTTTTTCAAGTTGTTCATATACTCTTTTATAGTCCTCTCAACGTTGGGCACTTGGTAGTTTTGAGCTGCATATATTCCAGTTATGGTTCCCAGCAACACACCCAGGACTGCTGAGGAACGGAGCTTGGCCACCACATAGCCTGCCAAAAAGCCCCTCAAAAATGGAGATCCAAACAGTGAGCCTTCCTACAGAAGATGGGGTAAAGCATCTAATTGAGCACATTTATAAGAAATAGGGAAATATGTATTAAACACCCCACAACACTATCAATATACGTTGAAGTATGGGAAATATGAGCTCCTTACAAGTTCTTCGTATATTCTGCACTTGAATTGACAATTATAGTCAAAAGTCATGCATATATAGTATTCTAGCAAAACTTAATATAATAGTGTGGTTACTAATTATCACAACATACTTGAGGAATTCCCACAGAAACTTCGTTCTCCACTCGCCTCTGGATTTCCTCCAACTGTTGTTTTAGCTGTGTGAGATCTTTCAACTGTTTCAGTGGATCCTGGAAAGGAAAGAGTAACGCTCATGTATCAAAACTGTGCGATACTCTCATCTCTGCAGGTCAACACAGTTAGAAGTTAAAGGTACAAGAATATCTCACGAATCGCAACCATTGCTACACAGCTTCGAAGTTTCTTACTTAGCTTATAGCCTAGTAACTTGTATACTGAGTGAAATTTTGAACAGCTATCATTAAATTAATTATTAAAAAAAAACAAAAACAGTCGTGTCGTTTCGTTAAAACAACAACAACAACAACAACAACAAAAGGTATACACAATAGCTACATTTTGAGTAAGAGCCCAGAAACTCACTCACCTTGTTGTCCGCCATCTTTGCTCAGTAATGTGATCAGTGTTCGGTTCATAAGCCTGGATCACATACATCTAAACCCGATTAGTCTTGTCCGGGTGTATGCAGCCAGTCTATCTATTTCCCCGAATTACTCTAGCTTTGTAAAGAATATTTATTACACTATGTTTCTACAGCCAAAATAAAAATAGACTGGTTTGTTCCTTACAGTCTTAATGATAAATACGTTAGTGTTTGGATTTTAGTATTAAATTTAAAATCTTTTTTAAAATTTTACACATAAACAGTACGCATTTTCTCATATTCCTTGTCTATTGATTTAATTATTACTGATTTCTAGTACACTCCATTTATTTTTAAGCATACTTTGTTGTACCAGCCACTCTGCAAAAGCTTTCAATGTTAAAATTTAGATTATGGATTTTATTTATTTTACTTTGACGTTTCAAACTGCATAAACTCTTTCTTTGTTGTCTCTGGTACTGTCATGCTGCAAACGCCAAAACGCATTTTGGAAGGGCGTGATAATTGCGCCCTCCTGTGGTTATTCTGTGTATCAGGAAGGACTTCTGGTCGTACACGTTCTTTCACGTGTCAAAAAACCTTTCCCTGATTGGGCTATTTTAGTTCATTCGGGATTGTGATTGGTCAACAGTCATAGCAACAAGCCGCCATGTTTTTTTTTTACATGTCAGCGACAATTGAAGGTACTATACAGATATAAATGCGCCACTAATCGTTGATCTATTGAGCCGTGTAGGTACATTTAAGCAATTTCTATCTTCGTTTAAATGCCCAACTTTATCACTAACTCCTAAATGTTGTTTCGAGCAGATTGTTGTGCCTCGAACCATGGTAGGTAAGACTTCAATAAGACGGAATTTCATTGGATAGCTCACGGACTGTTCAGGCAGTATAAAGACACGCCATTAAATCTGCATTTAGAGCATGAAAAGCTCTATGATTATAATGTCAGTGCTTAACGTATAACTGCTTACCAAAAGATTTTATTTTAAATTACGCTCAGTTCTCGGATGTATCTATATATTTTCGATAGTCACAATGTCTCAAGCTTCTTTTTCTGATGTTTTACTAAATTATTTACATTATTGTTCGATTTAACATTTTGTTTTTAATATTATTGACTTTCGAAACCGGTAAATTTCAGTTGTAATCGTGTCTAGTCTACAATAATCAATGTATATTTTAAACCACTGTGACATATGCTTTAGTAGGTTTTAAGAATGTTTAGCAATGCAAATTAACCAAGGATCAAATATGAATATATTTTGTCTGTTGTGTTTATTTATTCATTTATTTATTTATTTTTGCACCTAGACCTTTGGAGGTCATGGAGAAAGATGAAATGTTTGACATTGTAAAAGTGACCGAGGAGGTAGAAAGCTACAGCCAGATTGATGGAACAACCCCTAAAAAGAGAAAGAATAAAGCTCAAGAAGTCTGCACGGAAAAACCCAAGAAGCCTCGGTAAACATTCTCAGTTAATTAAGTTCATATCAGACACCCATTTAAAATTCCACAACTACATTACCATGATTGCTGATACTGATGTTAGATGTGAAATCTATCTGTTTTAGGTCAGCCTATCTTCTCTACTATTTTGATGTTCACCAGATTTTGCAACAGGATGCTCCCAATACTCCACAATCGGAGATCAATAAGCGCATCAGCGAGAGCTGGAGGAGACTCAGTGTGGCTGAGAAAGCTTATTATCTGGAGAAAGCAAAGGCTGAGAAGGATGGAACAGACACCGTAGGTTACACTCTGAACCATTTATATAACCTAAAATAAAACAGCAGGATTTCAAGAAAGTGTAATTCCACAATATTAACTAGCTATTGCTAGTAGCTTAGTACACAGCTGATGCAGTTAACAGTGACAAGCAGTTTATTCTAGCGTTATTACATTTTGATTTAAAAAATAATGAATGCTGGAAAAGTGTGTACTTTATTATCAAATTAAAGGTGGCATTGTGGATTTTGCAGCCACACTGAGTAGCTACATCAAGATTATGCTCTTGCCCTTCTGTTTTTAAGCTTTTGATTATATACATGACAGAAAAATCAAAGTCTAATAGACTGATCAGACTGTATTGAAGCACATAATTTTACATTATCTTATACTGTATATATTATTATTGTTGTTGATCACTGATGTCAATGTAATTACATTAATACTCACTTTCCCAAATTGTATCTGTTCCCACAGTCTTCCCCTAGCCCCTCCAAAGATGTACCTGGCTACCGCAAAATCCTTCCTCGGTCAGGTTACCTCTTCCTGTCTAAAGACTGCTCTTCAAATCAGCTTCTAGGAAGCCCCGAGCCAGATGTTTGTGTGGACTCCACAGTGGACAGTGTCCTTCCCTCTGTCTCCGTTACCCCAGCGTTTACACCACTTGGGTTGGCCAGTGAGGTGGAACTTTCTGAACAGCCCGCTGTTCTCGATGACATCAAAGAGGAAACAGTACTGGCATCTCATCCCACAGACCCCCAAGAAATTGCGTCCATTTCTTCCTCTTCTCTTACTTCGAATGCCCAGATCTCCACAGACACCTATGTCCCCAAAGACTCCACAGATCTTGCAGTTAGCGTGGTCACACTGAAAGGGAATAAGAGTGTTGCTGATAGTGGGGCTGTGGTGCTGCAGAAACAAGGGGAACCTGCACAAATGGTTGCTATTGTACCAACTCAAGTAAGGCTTAAAAGGCTTACAAATTTTACTCTGAATAGTGGTTTATGTATCATGTGTTGAAGCCATTTATTCCTCATTTCAGAATCTCCTAGAGCCCACCTCTGTGGCTGGTTTCAGCTCCGTGTCTCCAGTGATCATGGTCTCTGTAGGATCCAGCAAAGAGCAGAGCATCAGTCCTTCATATAAAATGGTAAACAATTTTATTTTCCTACAAAAAGCACAGTTCTGAAAAATACCACCGTACCACCTGAGTGTTTTTTTTATTTTTGTGCAGTCTGTGAAAACATACACCAGGAGAGGGAGAGGGAGGTGTCTTAATCCTGGGTGCTCATTCATGTATGTCACTCGTCACAAGCCACCAAAATGTCCTGAATGTGGACACCACTTGGGTGGAAAATGGATACCTGTTGTAAGTGAAAGAACCAACACACACTGAAACTTGGCTTTAGAATTATAGGGGTAATTTGTCAGAACAGTGTTTCAATCTAAAATCATATGAATAGTCCTCAATGAGAAGAAATTTATGTAAATGGATGAATTGAATAGCTCAGGTTTTATATGGTCGGCTTCACTCTGAGTCAATTTACTTTGATTTAGCTAACTTCAGTTTTTCCTGACTTGTGTTAATATGTTAGGCAAAGAAATCTAAAGAAAGGGGCACTGCATCCACGTCACAGAAGACTGTAAGCTGCCAGGCCACACCTCCTGTTGCTCAAGAGGACAATGGCGATCTCAATAAAACAAACAGCAATAAGGGCAAAAGAGAAGGTCAAGCTCAACGCCGAGCTGGGAAGAATCCTGCACTTGCACAGCCACTAGAGGGCAGCAGCAGCATCAGGCAGCAAACAAAGTGAGCACGAGGGCAAACAGAGTCTTGATAAAGAGAATGCTTCATAATGATTAAGTGTTTTGGGTTAATATGAGGTTTTGCTTCTCATGTGTGACATGTTCTGTCCGTCTCCTCCAATGCATATACTCCCAAAAACCAGCTCAAAACCAGCTGCCGCTGAAGGTCGAGACAGAAACAGTGGTCCTGCTCAGAAGAGGTCGGTGAGACCCATCCTTCCTGCCTACTGTAGCACTGGAGGTAACACATCAAGATAAGCCATAGTCAGATCACTGACTCAGTTTTTATCTTGTGGATTTACTAATTGGCTTGTATTTTAAGGTCGTACTTTGGTTCACATTTTTGCTGTTCCACCTGAGAAAGCTGCCAACAACAACAAATCACTGACTGGTAACTATCATCAGTTAATTAGATTTTCTTTTTTCTTTTTGTTATTATGCTTTATTTGTCTAATCAGATGGATGTATCTTCATTCACTCCCCATTGCTGGCCCAGAAAAACTATTTATATTATTATATTTTACCTCTGTACACGTGTGTGTGTGTGTGTGTGTGTGTGTGTGTGTGTGTGTGTGTGTCTGGGTCTGGGTCTGGGTCTGTGTTTGTGTGTGTGTCTGTGTCTGTGTCTGTGTCTGTGTCTGTGTCTGTGTCTGTGTCTGTGTCTGTGTCTGTGTCTGTGTCTGTGTCTGTGTGTTTTTTCCAACCACAGTGCCCCAAGACAGTTTCTCACGTCTGAAGCCCAGCACCCTGAAGCAGCTTGGCCAGACAGTAACCACAACTACAACACCGCAGGTTAAAATGCAATCACATCAAAGCAAATGCCCAAAAAGCACAGATTTGGTGCTTAATTTCTCCATGCTTTTCCCAAGGGCACCTCTGTCACGGGAAATGGAAGCCAGACAATGTCTTCACCAGGTGACAGAAAAATAAATTTTCTGTCATTCCTGCCTTTAAAACAAGAAAACCCCATCTCTAACTTGGTCTGTATTTTCAAGTCTTCTTTATTTTTTAAGTTACAGTCCAGAATTCCTTTAGATTTATAATTAATTTTGTTACTAAAGTGAAGCCTTGACCTGCTTTGTTCCCTTAGGATTTGGGTCTGTCCACAGCACGAGGGAGAGGTCGTTGTAAGAACCCAGCCTGCGACTACATGTATAAGAACAGGCATAAACCTGCAGTCTGTCCTAAATGCAGCTGCGAGCTGACTCAGAAGAGCACTAAGGAGACAAATGTGAGAGCTGAGATGGAATTTCTTGTTAAGTGAAGCTGTGGAAGCCAGTCTTTCTCTGAAGCTTCGGTTTTCTCTTTCTTAGTCTGTGTCGTTGCTGGATCCGTATCAGCCCCTCAGTCCTTCTCAGAAGGATTTCCAGCGGAAGAGTACGCTGCAGTTGCTACAACAGTCCCTTCAGATCCCTGAGAGTGAAACTGAGCTCCAGGAAACTCTGACCCTCATCCAGGAACTCAACAGTCTCCAGATCGTCCTGGTCCAGACAGGTGATCAGCAGCGGGAGTTCACTGCAGAGAGCGAGACGTTGGTTGAGTCTGGATGGCCTCGGTTCTATGAATGTGCAGCCACACACTGCGGCTTGTGCAACTATCCTCTCTTCAAAGGAGACCAAAGGTGAAAAGATGGATTATGAGATGAGATGATAAGCAGTTGATTATGATGATAAACCAGTGTCATTACGACTACATGTCACAGATGTGGTCTTAAGATTAATGAGTCAGCTGTCCCGTGTGTGTTAGCACTGTCGCAGGACAGGAGGACTGCTGGCTGCTTACCGAGACACTTGTCCAGCCCGTCTCTCTGCAGCTGAAGGTGTGTCTGAACATTCAGTGCCTGGCTCTGCACAGCTTCACTGACCTGCACCCAGGTAAAGCTCAAGGTCTTATTACTGTATGTACACCACCATAATTTAATAACTCAACAACACGCTCTTGGTTGTGTGACTTAAATAAAGCAAAATTTCCATCTCAGTTACCAAATGACAAACAGTCTTATCCTTGTGGTTTTACACAACCAGATAATAAATTCCCTGAGAATCTCCCAAAACACTTTCAAAGCCCATTGAAAGCATCTAATTTTATTGAATATAGATGTCAGATACAATTTACAAAATTAACACTGATTGTTTTTTAATTTCCCCTCAGATACGATGCTGTTTTGTAGAAAAGGTCACCCAAACTTTAAATGGTGGCCTTACATGGGAGATTTTGTTAATGGCGTTTGTTTCCCCCCCCTCTCAAAGATTCACTTGTCATCCATTTTCCACTAGAGCTGCAGCAAATGATCGCTGTTTGGTTTTTGTTCTTTCTGATCTCTGTAAAACTGCTGGTATATCCTGCAGTCAGTGTCCTGAGTTAGTATTTGATTCTTACTAGGTTTGTTCAACGTTGGGAACAGACTGCTTGTTAGCATTGACCTCTTCCTAAAGGTCAGGGCCAGGATCAAACTGGGCCAACATCCCACCGAGGTTACCAGGACCATCCTAGACCATAGTCACCCTGGTAAACACTGGATTTAACTCTTCATACACTTTGAGCATTTCAAATGAGTTGTGTCTGTAATCTTTGACTGGGCCTTCCACTTTTTTTCTCAGTCCACACCTTAAATTCTGAGGAGTTGACGCAGATTCTGGAGC
Source organism: Arothron firmamentum (assembly GCA_016586285.1). NCBI lineage: Eukaryota > Metazoa > Chordata > Actinopteri > Tetraodontiformes > Tetraodontidae > Arothron > Arothron firmamentum. The sequence continues at coordinate 45,962 of BJFM01000252.1, read as the reverse complement.
TGCTCCTCAGTGGTTACTGGGCCTTCGAGTGCCTCACAGTGCGCGATTACAATGATATGATCTGTGGCATTTGTGGTGTGGCTCCCAAACTGGAGATTGCACAGCGATACTCCAACAATGTGCTGGAGCTAAAGAACGTAGAGGTAAATGATCAGTGTGGAAGTTGTGACTATATACGTGAACCCAGTGCTAACCCTAACCCCTGTGAGGGCTTTAGATGCTTGTGTTGTGACCAATCTCCGTCTCTGTTGGCAGTTTACATGGCCTGAGTATTCGGTCTCGGATGAAGTGCACATGGATGACTTCTGGCTGACCATGGAAACCGAGGCCATTGAGCAAGCCATTTTCCCCACTGACATTCCCATCACCCGTGTGGATGCTTCTATCATCGCCCCCTTCTTTCCTCCTCTGATGAGGGGTCCCACTGTCATTAATACAGAGAAGGACAAGGTTCAGTCACCAACACCACGGCCCTCAGGTGCTGAAGTATTATTCAAATGAAAACCGATAGTGACATTTAATACAATCCCTTGATTTTGGCTGTGAAAATTATTTATATAAAATAATTTAGGTTTTGTTTTGTTTTTTTTATTTCATAATAAAACAGATTTTGCTTAATTTTGTAAGTAATGCCAAACCTCGGATAATTGAAAATGTTTTTTTTTTTAAAGATGTTATTTATTGATTTTAGGAGATCCGTCTGTTCTGGTGCGGCTAGTTCATGATGGCCAACTGAATCTGGATAAGATGGAAGATCACACTGAAGAAGAACTGAGAACAATACTGGGTCGCTGTGGGGCGAGCATCACCCCAGCCTCCACTAAGGTCTCTCTCTCTCTCTCTCTCTCTCTCTCTCTCTCTCTCTCTCTCTCTCTCTCGCGCTCTCTCTTTCTGTCACCTGTCCTCCATGTGTGCTTGTCTCGTAAAAACACATGAGGCTGTTAAATATTCCTGCACCTTTTATTGCCCAGAAGTAAAAGGCATTTTATTTTGCCCAACTACGCATTAGATCACTTTAAAATCATTAGCAAGTCTGTAGGTATAAAAACAGTCGTCTTTCTCTCTATTGTGCATCAGGAGGAGCTGCTGGCCTCGCTCTTTTCCTTGTACACATTTGTTCACAGCAGCCTCCCCACAGCCCTGCAGCCCCCTTCAGACCTCACAGCTGGAAAGTTGGCCAAGCTCTGCCCTCACAAGGTAACAACAGCAGCTCGGACACTTTTATAACCAGACAGCTGCCAAACAGACCCAAGTGAACCCAAATGTAGCATTTGAAGGTTGCTGTCATTTTCCAGGTGGTGTGCGGTTCAAAGTATTTGGTGAGAGGAGAAACGGCGCGAGACCACGTGGACCTGCTGCTGTCTTCTCGATACTGGCCCCCAGTCTACATCAGTGACTGCGCTCGGCTGGTGGCGCTGTGTGCTGACATGCATTACCCAGAATTAGCAACCAAGATGTGGGGCAGAAACCAAGGCTGCTTCTCTGACCCCTTTGAAAAGCCAGTGGTAAGAAGCTGAAACGTAGCTGTAGAACTCTTCTCCATGTCCTAGCTCAAGTTTGGTGAGCAGCAATTTCAGTTATGTCACTGAAAAGAGTGAAGGATGACTTGCATATTGAAGTACTGTATTTCACTGTGTTTCTAATTTAATCATGTTGTCTTGGCTAATTTTCATAGATAGACTGAAAAGGGTCGATAGTTGAAGAATTCTTTTGTGCAAAAACTACTGAAGAATAATTATCCAGTCATCTTTGCGTTGCAGTGTATTTTCAAAGTTTTTTAATCACAGTAATTTAATTATGCAACTAATGGTGCTATACCTTTATTCACTCCAAACTCGCATCATTTCATATTTAGTCATTCTTGTTTTCTGCTATATTTCTTTTATTATTTGTAATATATTTGCTTTCTTTCAGGTTGTGTCATGTCCGGAGCTACAAGACCAGCCGTACAGTGCCGATGTGTCACTGGTAGCAGAGAACCAACATGTCCACCCCATCACCAAATCATCGTCTTGTTGGCTTGTATGTTCCCCTGGAGCAGCCCGGGAAGATGCTGCTTGTCTGTCGGAGCACCATTCCATCCACCTGTGCAGGGAGCTGGAGCCCTACGTCAGCCTGACCTCTGACCCGGCAGAGGGTAATGGCACGGCGGCAGAAGGAAAACGACAGGCTGAGGATGCTGCGGATGACTTGACCTCCGGGACAACAGAGGCTTGCTCCTCTGTGAACCGCGTGCGGCAGCAGCCTGCGGTCTTCAACAACCCCGCCTATTACTATCTTTACAACCGACTGGTGGATTTCCTCACCAGCAGGGACATCGTGTGCCAGCAGATCAACAAAGTGGTGCAGGCCTGTCAGCCTGGTGACGTGGTGATCAGAGACGCCCTGTGCCGACTCGGAGTGGCGCAAATCAAAACAGAGAAGGAGGAAGACGGCGAGAGTGGGATGAAGGTGCATGACGGAGGGACCGAGACATACAGGGTGTTGCTGCCTGAATGAATACACTCAGGTTGGTGTGAGATGAGAAACATAAGGATTGTGTGACAGAATACGCCAACAAGAGTTTGGATTGGTTTGTTCTAGAAGAAGAAGCAAAATGTAACTTTCTGTCAGAGGAATAATATACAAAAGCATTTCTAATGAAATGTAGTTAGGTGCATAGAGTTGACCGAATCTAACAGAGCGGTTTATTCCGAGGATTCATGATTTTTGTCTTCAGTAAGTTTCAAAATACTATAAACACAAACTGACATGTGTCAGTGTGTACATGTAACCTGCTGCTTCAAATGACGAATGTAACAATATCATGTGTGTGTGTGTGTGTGTGTGTGTGTGTGTGTGTGTGTGTGTGTGTGTGTGTGTGTGTGTGTGTGTGTGTGTGTGTGTGTGTGTGTGTGTGTGTGTGTGTGTATGTTTTCTCTTATTTTAAGAGTGTAGGTGAGAGTTTAAATTTTCAGCCGTTTGAAGCCAAACTGTGTAGTTTTGCTCCATTCTTAAAGTATTTGTGCGCAGACATCATCTTCCTCTCCACTGCCGAGTGTTGCCCTTTGGATTGATGTGGCTCAAAAGAAGAAAACCTGCATTTTCTGCTCAGAGAAGATTCCCTCAGTGGTGCAGAAAGTCTTTTATTTTACCATTTTGTGACCAATCAGCAAGAAAAACAGAATTCCAGGATGTTTTCTATCATGGCTGTTTTGCTGGATAATTAAAACAAAGACTGATTTTTTTCTAGCTTCCGGGCCATCCTGACTTGATGACCAGTGGTTCATTATGTCAGGGTTTGTCTTGTAAACTAAATTCTGCATATTATTGATTTTCAGCTCTCATCAAAATTCACTGTCATCCCCTAAGTTGGACTCGTCTTGTACGCTGTCATGAGACTGTTTTTAGCCCCAGAGAATTTCGGCAAGTTCATGGAGTATGTATGTATGTCACATTAAAAGCTTTCTTGCGTGTGGGTGTGTGTGTGCGTGTGTGTGTGCGTGTGTGTGCGTTTATTACCAGAAAATGTGGCCAAAGTGTCAGTGCTGTTCAGTTAACTGAAATAACAAAACTGCAGTGTGATCAGGTGTAATATACTTGACAACAATTAAAAAAAAGTCCACATTTGCTGTTTATTTGTGGGTTTTTCTGCAGCTCATTTATTTTTTTATTTTTGAAACGGCAGTAGTTTATTTGGTTAAGTCATGTTTTGGTGTTTTGATTGTTATTAAAATTAATTCACCAGAGAAGTTCAACCCTGTAAGTCTTAAAAGTGGAAAATTATTTCATGTAAATAGAAATGTTAGCGATTATCGGTGATCATCTATCATCTGTAAACCGTATGTTAAATTTTAGTTGAAGTAAAAGATGAATATCTGAATACTAATAGAAATACAAAAGGGATTTAAAAAAAACCCAAATACTATAAGAATTGGAGCATTTTATACTATTTATAATTATTTATAAAGAAGTAAATGTACTACTTATTTATCCAACTTGCTGTTGTTTACCTCGACCATGGAGAAAGAAGTACATTTAAAAAAATGCTTCTACTTGTGAGTGTTTTGCTTGAAGCGTTCCTTCTGTGTGAATTTACCGTAACAGTGAATAAAAGGCTCTAATTATTTAGACCCCATCGGGGCTCAGAGGTTCCCGTTAAATGCTGCACAGACAGTTCATTGTGTTTAAATAAACAGAAACAATTTAACAGAATTAATAAATAAAATGTGATTATTTTTGATTTTAATGCAGTGTAACGGTCACACATAGGAACTTAATGATCATTCTTTCTACATCTAGCCATATAAAAAGCTACTGTAGCCTACCCACCAAGAAAAGAAGCAAAAAGCAGCTTCTATTACTGATTTTTATTGAAGATAATATTTTATATGTTGGTTTTATTCCACTACAGATGATATTTTCTGTTTTTATTTGTCCATGACAGAACATCCTTTGTGAAGCACAAAAAGCTTGTTTCCTATAATCTTTAATAAGTTAAAACAACCAGTTTCCTATTTGAAAGTCATGGGTCCTTTTTTTAACAGACTCTTGGCAGATTTAATAAATTTGAGACAGTCTTACTTGAAAAACTTCTGAGTGCACTGCTTTGATTCCATTAACTGTTTGTTTCTGGTGGTTGTTTTGATCAAGATCATGCTGGAGTGTGTCATTTAAGGAGTGTAATCTATTGTGTTCGGTTCCTGCATGTTTTTTTTTTTTTTGGTCTTTGTTCTTTTGTTTTTGTCCACTAGTTAGCGTGGCAGCCCGGGTCTTCACTCATCGCAATCAGCCTCTCACCAGTATTTTTCCCCCATCTCAAAGGTCGCCATGTTCCCAGTGAAGATTCTAAGTTCTGGTCTTCGGACACTCCGCAGTGGAGCCTCCCCATGAAGAGTCTTTGAGTTTTGAGTCTTTTATGATCTCTGTTTTTTCCTCCATTGGAGCGCCCTCTGTTTTCCCTTGTTTTACACCCAATAAAGGGTTATTTTTGCTTTGAGCTGCAGTCTCGTATCTGAATTTGGGTCCCAACCTAAACAAACCGTAACAATTTGATTGTATTTCATTTTTTCCCAGTGTTGCAGGTTTGGATCAGGACTTCCTTCAGGTCCTCGCTCTTCCTCCAGGGTCAGTGGTGTAGGTCTTGGTAGTTGAGGGGGTTAAGGGCCCCAGGAACTGGCAGCATGTCCCAGTTGGCATCCTCTAACACAGACTGGTCCTATACATGATGGGCTAAAACAATGTTTGGTTTAGGAAAATTCCAATGAAGACCAAAATCATGGACCAGTACATCTTGTCCTGAAACCAGTCCCGAGTACATTAATTACCATCTGGTGGCCAGACCAAACTGTTCACATTGGGAATAATAACTACAGTATATTAAGAGTTTTGGTTTTTTAAATTTGTCTTTTTTTTAAGTAATGTTTTTTTTTGTTGTTGTTTTTTTTAAGTAATATGGTTTTATATAAAAATTTACATTTCCCCAAGATGCTTGGATGGAATTTTACACCTTGTTTTGAAGTGGGGATGTTTTGTTTGGCTGCGCCCACACTCTGTCCCTCTCAGCAAAAGGTGAGATTACCGTGATTCTCCACGAAGAGTTCTAACTTCCCGAAGCCAGACATGTTTGAGGAGGGCGGAGTTCACTCTTATTCTTTATCAGAACATCTCTGCACTGAATTTCACACTCATGAAAATACAACACATGAAATATAACCAGGTCTGACTATTTATTTCAGATTATTTATTTGTTGTGATATTCTCCAGGCAAATTTGCCTGGAATGAGAAATATCATCATCCTAACCATCTCTACGACACTAACATGTTGTGCACTCGTGCTGCAGTATCCCAGTCACGCTCCTGGTTTGTGCACTGCTGACTGAATGTTGTAAAGAGCCAAACAGGAAGTGAAGAAAGCGGCAGATGAAGCTGAACAGCTCTGCTCGTCACTGTTTTGATTGGCAGCTTTTGCATCATCACAAACATTGCAACACAAATATAAAATAGGTGGATGCACTGTCATCTCTAACATTTCAGTGAAAATAAAGATCACAGCTGATTTACTATACATGCATTTATACATTATAGACCTCGTGTCTCAATCAAGTGCAAGCTCACTCAAAAGGCCTGAAATCATACATTTGCATTTTGTCTGTAGCTTATATGCTATTCTTTAGTCTGACATATACTGTATGCTTGGCAGTGTTTGCTGATTGCTACATGTGGACAGTGGTGAGGCCGGCATTCTAGAACTCACACAACATAGAACAAAAACCCTGTCACACTGTCAAGCATGAACATTTGCTTATCTGATCCATTTCCGACCCATAGATTTTCCCTGCTCAGTTCAGCTGTGTTCCCTGCTAAATCACACTGAATGCTGCGTGATTAACCACATCACAGTGGAACAATCTCATGTTGCCCCTGAAAGCCTCTGAGAGTGTGTATCACGGAAACAAGTTATGACTAAAGCACAGACAAGAGTACAACACGGACATTCCTCATTTCATTTAGGCCTTTTAAATGAGAGGAAGAGCACAGTGTTCCATTGATGTGATAAGAGAATAAAACGTGTTTAGAGCACGTGAAGATGCTACTTAATTGCTGAAAGCGTATGAGTGACACAATAATGAGAGGAAACTGGATGAAATGTCAACACTAACAAGACGCTGGCACCCAGTGTATAAGACAATCGATAACATTCTCTTTTTAGACTAAATGTAACAGCGATTTGACATATATTCCAAGAGCGAGAGATATCTAAAGTAAGGTAGGTTTGGATGCTTGTGTGATTTGTCTCCATGTGTTCTTCTTCCGTGTCCATGTTTGGTTGGATGAACGTGGCAAATTGTAGTCACGCTCTACAAAGAAGCAGGTCACATGTTTACTGCAGCAGCTTGTCTGTTTGGGGGACGGATGTGGAAAGAAGAAGGACAGACAAACAAATCAAAACGAAAAAGAAATAGCTGCAACTGTCCTGTGGTCGAGGGGCCGCGATACCGTGGCTGATCCAGCTGTCCCGTTGCTTGTTCACAAGCCAAATGGGTTTGCCAGCCTTTGGTCAGACTCAGCAAAACTGGTAATTATTGGTCTTCATCAGGGGCTCCTCCTCTTCCTCGTGGTCACAGGACTGATCACAGGGACGGTCGTAACACTTAGGCTCATCACATCCTTCACTGATCTGCTCCGGCTGCACGTTCCGGTAGATTGGCTGTTGGAAGTCAGATTGATCTTTTTTCCAGGGCAAAAGTGTGGTATCTGATAAACCAGAGATGCTCAAGTCTGTTCACGGTGCATTTTGTGCACGTGTTCTGTTGCGCATTTCTGAAATTATTTCACACTAGCTCACCTTTTCCTGCTCATCCTGGTCCCCAAGTATTCTTTCTATCATCTGACTGATCTTGTTAAAGGTTGGACGCTCCGTGGGCTCCAGATTCCAGCACATCTTCATGATCATGTAGCTATAAGAACAGCACAAGATATTTCCCAGACCGAACAGAATTTAAGCTGTAGGCTTTTCAAAGTTTCTAAACTGCGCAGTGTAAAATCAGACTGTATTGCTGAATTAGACACTTGTGAGATACACAGCGATGGGGAACAGTTTGAGGGACCCATTCATTAGTGCTCCTGATCCTGCAGTCTGACACCGCTGGCATGAAACCGTTACATCGATTTAAAGGTCTCAGATCATGTGGCTAACAGGCAGAACTGAGGCCTGACTCACAGCAAAACAGCAGATGATAGGTCTCTGACTCAGTCTTAGTTATTCTGGGTGGCGTGACAGACACACTAAATCACCAAATACAGGCTTAAAGCTCCTTTAAGAGACTGGGGGGAAAAAAAAAAAAGAAAAAAAAAGGTTGCCTGTTAAGTTCAAAGTAAGCTTGCAATCTCTCTTTCATGTTCTAGAAGAGAAAAATATTTACTTAAATAGTAGGCTTGAATGCTTGCAGAACTTGATCAAAATATAAAATGATCCAGATCCTCAGGGTACAATGAATTGAGAAATCCCCTCTGATTAGATTGTAGGAGAGCCAGAGTCACTTGATTTTCTACTAAATGTCAATAGATAATCAGGTGATATGAAGCACTACTGTGCTAACAGTGATGCTATTGAACTTACATCTCAGGAGGGGCGAAATTTGGTTGGGACATCTGGTAGCCACGCTTGATCATCTTGTAGAACCTGGAGTCCACAGCCATGCTGGGGTAGGGGCTGTTGCCTAATTGTGGGTGATAATTTTAACCGGATGTCATGAAATAAATATGAAAATGTCAAATGTCTCTGCACAACACTCTGACCTAAAGAAAAGATCTCCCACAGGAGGATGCCGTAGGACCAGACGTCGCTCTGGACGGTGTAGACGCAGTCAAAGATACTCTCAGGAGCCATCCACTTCACTGGAAGACGTGCCTTCACACAACACGCAACAAGCGCCAGCGTTTATTTTTTCATTTTTACTGCAACCTAAAATGTGACAAAAAAATGCAGCTCGTCGTACATTGCCCTTCACCACGTAGTTGGAGTCGTTCATGATGTCGCGTGCCAGGCCAAAGTCACAGATCTTGGCCACTCTGTTGTCAGTTAGCAGGACATTTCGAGCAGCTACGTCCCTGTGAATGCACTGTAATCTCACACACACACACACACACACACACACACACACACACACACACACACACACACACACACACACACACACACACACACACACACACACACACACACACACACGTATGTGAGTTCCCACATTAAGCAACATTCTTTAAGCACTTAAATCCCAAGTACAGCCAAATCACTCACATTCCTGCTGGCCAGGAAGTCAAGGCCCTGGGCTACCTGAAGGGAAAACCGCAGCAAGTCGTCGATGTCCAGCGGCCAGTCACCGTTGTCCTCACACAGAGATTCTACCAATCAGAAGCAAGTTATGACACAGGAAGCTGGAAAGCTGGTACCTTTCACCACTTTATTGCTGTGAAGTGACTCTAACCTGAAGTTTCCATATTTGGCTGCTGGCTTGGTCTCATCTCCAGATATGTGCTCGAAGACGTGCTGGAGATCCCGCTGTCACTGCAGGGTGAAAAAAACCACAACAAAGAAAAGATAAACCATCAGGTGTTGGCAAAAATGTAAATGTTTCACTGTGAATTCCTCTTCACGTACCTTCTAATGTACCACTTCTGGTTGCAGATGTTTTTGTAGTCATTGGAGTTCTCCACAATCTCAGGAATATTCATAACCAATTTTGCAAACATCTCTGCCTTCTGGCGAAGAAAGTTCAAGAGGTCACCCAGGCTGCAGTACTCTGTGATCACAAGCACTGGTCCTGAAGATGAAACACTCCTTGTTACCACTCTTCTGGGAAAACAAACGCTCGCATGTCAGGATGATTTCTCACTCAAACCGGCTGACTGACACCCTTCAGTTTCATTTTTAAGTTCACTTAATAACAGAGCAGATCCAGGATGGCAGCTGACCTCCATAGGTGCAGGCTCCCAGTAGGTTGACAATGTTCTGATGGTGGCCCAGGTGACTGAGGATCTTCAGCTCAGACATCAGAGCCTCCCTCTCATCTGAGTGAGCGTTGGCTGCAAACACACAATATTCTCCACTATCATCGTGTTATCACAATTTGTCACTGGGTAAAATAAATGATGACAAAAAAATTAAAACAATCTCATTTTCATCTTTCCTTCTTTTAAGGCGTGTAATGTCAACTCACCTTTTAACATTTTCACAGCCACAAGCATTGTGTTGTCCTTGTCTTCTCCTAAACCGAAGGCAGTGGCCTCCACCACTTTTCCGAACGCTCCTGCCCCGAGAACCTTCCCTGATCGAATCAAAAACACCAGATAAAGCAGATTTTTGTATCTGGTATTAGATTTATATTAGGGAATATACATTTAATTAAATCTTAATTAAATAAATCTGGTGATTCAGAATGTTATGAGAAAGAGGTGGTGCAAACCTAGCTTTAGCTTGTCTCTTGGAAACTCCCACTTCTCATTGTAGGGCAGCTGAGTGGGGTCAATGAACGTGTAGTTGTTTCCCTCTCTTGCTTCAATAATCTTCCAGCGGATTTCGTATCTGGGTTTCTTTAGATTAGAAGGGCACAAAGAGGTATAAAGCCTTACCTTGGACTTAAACACCTAAACACTTAAAACTGAAATCAGGTTAGTTATAGGATGATAATAAAACCTACTTGTTTGTATTTATAAAGCAGGAAAACCAGTAGCAAAAGAAAGATGGCCAGGACGCCTGCTGCCCCAGTAAGGGTGGAAGTGAAGAGCTTATCTGTTCAATCACATACGCAGTTATTTGTCTGTGTAGGTTCTCATTACTCCAAGTCATAGTTATCCAAAGTTAGATCTCTGCGTGTAACTGGATTTGTTTAGGTTTCCTTGAAGACGTTTCACCTTCTGGAGAAAAGTCAGTTCTGAGATTGCTGGGGGCACAGCTTGAAAATATAGCCTTTGTGGACCATTAGCATGCTAATGATCCGGGTGGTCACCTGAGAGTCGTTGGCAGGGCCGTTGACCTGGTTTCACCTTCGGTGCTTCCCGTTTATCTGCTGGGTCACATGTTGATGAGTCACCAGGTCTCTTGAAATGGTGTGAACGTTTAGATTGTTGACAAAAGGAGTGGAGGACTGCATTGGACGTGGGTGATAGAAAGTGCCTTAGTTCACCACCTCTGTTTAAAGAAGGTTTTCCCAACTTGACTTGGATGGCTTCCTCGACACCCCTCTCAAACCAACAATCGTCCTCCTTTGAGGACAGTCAAATATGTGTAGTGGCCAGAGAAGATCGCTGGTTTGAAATGGGTGTCAAGGAAGCCATCCACATAAACAACAACAATCATCATCAATCCAAAGTGAAACTAGGCCAACAATCCTGCCAACCAGCCTGCCAACGACTCTCAGTTGACCACCCAGATCATTAGCATCATATATTAGCAGCTATATTTTCAAGCTCTGCCCCCAGCAATCTCGGAACTGAAGAAGCCTTCTGGAGAGGAGGTGAAACTTGCATGCAGAGATCTAACTTTGGATGCACAATTATTTCTTTGTGATTTTGCACAAAGTGCAAAAAAGGTCACATAAAAGGGATCACAATCACTGAGTTTTATAACAGATGCAAAAAGATTGGCTAATCGTGAGCAATGATAGATTCAGTCTCATTGCGACCCGTGTGATCTGAATGACTGTGGTGATGCACAGAGAAGGTCACCCTGGCTGTTGGACACTCACCAGTGACCTCCATAGTAAAGGTGTCGCTGCTGACCCCAGCGAGATTGAAGGCCACGCACTCCACCGTCATCCTCCGGTTGGACAGCCCCACGGTGAGGACACTCTCCACCTCCACAGCTCCATACTCCTCCCTCTGCACCTCCACCGTGGGAGCCTGGAGAGGAATGGCCATCTGCAGTCCTGTGTTGCTCCCATTACACCTGCCTCATTGCAACACGTACACAGTCAGATTGCCATCGTTGGCCAAACAGCTTCACGAACAACAGCTGATTTGTGATCCTGGTCTGTTATCACTTACGTCGGGCGTATCCCAAAGCACTGATACCACATGATTCTGGGAGCAGGATATCCAAAGGAGGTGCAGGTGAGTGTGGTTATATTTTCCCATCTCACCACAGCAATAGGTTTCTCTGTCAGTGGCAGCACAACAGGAAAGAAGTTACAACTGCTGAAAAACCAAAGCAATTCAAAGTGTAAATCAGGATGGACGAATCCTGAATTATCTGTAGCAGAAGACAACCCCTTAAAACATTAATGTTTAACTGATCGGATTAGTTTTGTTTAACATATTAATGTTAATGCAATCAGGCATGAACAGGTTAATTGACTGTGATTAAATAGGAAACACAAACTGCAAAGAGCCCCACCAGGACTGCGGACTGTTGTACAACAGGATGACGAGCTAAAGTCGCATCCATCTTTCTTAGAGAAAAGAAAGTAATATGAGACGTTTATGGTGTTACTTACGATACATTTTGACATGGAAGGTAATGGAAGCATTGGCTAAGTTGCTCTGGGCATAGAAGGTGTACTGTCCCTGCTCCTGAGCATTCATCCTCTTCAGCTGCAGACTAGCGTGGTATCTAAAGAAGAAAAAAAGCGGATCTGAAATGATTAATACTGTGGTTTCAATTCAGACACTTCCTATTTATCACTCAGCCACTTCTTCCTTCTAGCAGCAGTGCATGACCCAAGTGTTCCCTGGCAAAGGGAACAACACACGCTTCATTTTTAAATTTAAACCAGCTGCTCCAGGTTGTCATGTTGTAACATTTTGGAACACGATGCTACACAGAAGATTTGAGTGTGTTAGCCAACTCCAGCTCTCACCTGTTGTTGTATCTTACAAACATGTGCTCCTGCATGGATGTGCTGGGAGATATTGGGGTGTGCCATCTGTGTTGTGTGATCTGGGGGTACGCTTCGATGATTACACTGAGCTCTAGATCTTCTCCCTCATTCACCTCCACCGATAAACCCTGGCTGGCCATCAGCTGGGGCAACAGCCGAATGTAGGGCTTTTCTGTTTGTGAGGGGAATGTTGCATCTCAGTATTTTTATTACTTATTCCAGACTTAAATTAGGAGTGATTCCATCTGTGGCTTACCCACAACCAGCAGGTAAGTGTTGGAACTGTTCACCCCTGCTTCATTTGTGCCGATACAGGAAATGTTTCCAGTGTCTGCGAGGACTACAGCTGAGATGGTCAGTATGCTCTGGATGTCCAGACGGTTCTCCCCGCTGGAGCGAACCCTCTCCTCTATTGTTACCCTCTGAGGATGATATTCAACAGTGAAGTCACAGCTGAAGTTTGGCTTCCCACCACAATGAAGGTAAACAGCATGATGTCGCATACTGACCGACTTGGTGGTGTAGTTCCAGGTAACGTTGTAGTTAAAGTTAGGGTTGTGCGTCATGCACTGGATCTTCAGTTCCTCCCCAACAATACGTACATATTCATCCATCTCCAAGAAGACATATGGAGGGAAACGGAGCTCTGGAATGAGATGAATTTAGATGAGTTCTAAAAAAGCAAAAACTTGGTTATTCAGCACAGTGAACCTACTCTGTATGACGTTGATGGAAAAGGCCTTAGATGTCTTCTCGACCCCTTTGACCTTGGCTGTGCAGACGTAGTCGGCATTGAAGCTGGGCTGGAGGCTGTGGATGAGAATTCCACGGTGTCGGTAAACTGTGAAGTTCATTTCCGGGGGCACGGTGGTGCCGTTGTCCATGCGCAGGCCCAGATCTGTGGCTTCTGGGTCAGTCAGCAGGCAGGGCAGCAGGTAATTCTCACCCTCCTTCCTCACCACTCTCAGAGATGTGCTGCTGGTCCAGAACACACGGTTTGGATCTGAGCAACGAAGACGGAGATATTCAAGAAGGACGGAGTGTGAGATGGAGGCACTCTGGGAGAACAAGTAAAAGCAATGTAGACAATGGGTGGGAAAGCACAGCTGGAACTTACCTTTTACATAGACGTGAACTGAGGAGGTGAGGTGACGATGCTGCGGCCAGGCACTGTAAAAACACCTGTAGGTTCCGGTGAACTCTGCAGTGGGATGCTCCACCCTGATGGTGCGGACGTTGCCGGGGCTCCTGGACATGTAGCGTTTGTGTTTGGGGAGTCTGGTTTGCCAGGTTACAGGCCCGTCGCCCTCGCACCTCAGCTCCAGAGAGGCTCCAGGTTTGACCACAAGCTCAGAACTCTGCACCACCTTGGAGTTGAACCAGATCACCGGGTGCCCCCATTCCACTGTGATGGGACCAGGTACCGGATCAGTTTCAGTTTTTCTACTTGCATGAATTTTAGAAACCAAGCTATTGCATCTCCACAACTAGACAGGTTTATTTTAGTAACAATCTGTGCAACTTTTAAGATAATTAAAGTATATCTGAATACATAAAACTGGTGCTGTTTTTTTATATTGCAAAAATATGATTTACATTTGAGAGTTCTGAATCAGGGAAAATACAAAAAACACAACAAGTTGACAAAGTACTGCTGACGAATGTCTTTTGCTGGAAGCTTTGACAGTTAAATTTATTGATTTAAAATATCAAGTCTAGATCTGCAAGGCTTCGTGTCAAGAATGATCTTGGTAAATGAATGAACTGAAAAACAACAGGGAAATGCAATTTTCGTAAACCGGAAACTTTCGCTCATTTAGAGTTCCGAGCACACGTTCACTAAAGGTTAGAAAAGTGTTCATTCAGAGGTGTTTTGAAACTTGAAGCAGAACTGAGATTCCACCTCAGCAATTTATTCCCATCATATAGCAACACAAATCTAAGCAAAAAGTAGCTGAGAAGACGTTTGAAAGTCTGAGGAGATTCAGATTGTTGAAAAGATTCTTTCATTTTCAGCAGCCAGATTCATGAATATTTCATCTCTGAGCATTTTTTATTTTTTTTAACCATAATATCCATACTGAAATGACTAAATGAGCTATTCATCTAACTTTAGATTATCCCCAATTAGACCTCATGCAATAATCCACCACAGAGCGGAGCTAATTCACTCATCTATGATTAATCCAAACAACAGAGGTCTTTATGCGCTCCAATTCAAATATATGAAGTAGCAGATGATACTCAGATATACGGTATGAATGTTGTTCATGATATACGGTATGAATGTTGAGTTGATGGACATGACAGAGACTGAAAGCATCATAAGAATGACTTTTTTTCCCCACATATAATTGTTGTGCACACAAGCTGTCAAAGTGAGTTTTCACTTCCCCCACGCTGCTCGGCCATGAGTTCATGCCATGAAATACACGACTTGAGGGCTCCATGGTCACTCTTCATAGCCATTACAGATAAATAATTGAGTTCTGGTGCACGCCTTTATTCGCATTATACTTAAAAGCCTCTGAAAAGTTTGTAAATCCAACATATTATAGATATTTTTCAAAAAAATAAAACACTGCATGCTCTTCACCCCCACTATTGTCCTGTTTTTTTTGGAAGGGTCAGGGTGGACTGGACATGAGGCAGAGACTTTTGTTTTACCTGAAGAAGCAGAGGCCACGATACCCATTAGCAGCGGGAGGTAGGACTGCATCTTGGAACAACTTCAAAGCTGTTGGTGAAATTAAAACACAAAGACTCACTGACTTCTGTTGTGCCTCAGATTCTAGAGGATCATTCGGTCCCTGAGTTCACATCAGATTAACTGTAAAGTGAAATATTTCAGTTGTTCTCACCTGCTGATGTCTCCAGCCTTGATATTTCCAGCCTCCAGAGTTCACACAAAAACACACTTCACAAATTCCTCTGTTGCTTCTGTGTTGCTGCTCCCCTTCTGCTTGTTTACAGACTCCACCTCAGGAGGCACGCAGCAAACATGAAATCCCTCATGCAGCAGCAAGTGGGTGGAGAGTGGAGAGAGGGCGTGTGTGTGTGTGTGTGTGTGTGTGTGTGTGTGTGTGTGTGTGTGTGTGTGTGTGTGTGTGTGTGTGTGTGTGTGTGTGTGTTTCAGCATTTCAAGCTCAACAAATTAATGGGCCAGTGCCAATTTGCAGCAAAAAGGCCCAATTCTGCCAAGATATCAATTGATGTGAGACTCATCACGCCTTTGAAGCATGGCTGCTGGGCTTCTGTAACCAAAAAGGGGCTCACCAGGGGGCAAAAAAAGAAGTCAAAAGGCTTCTGTGAATGAAAGAATTAGGGTAAAGGGCTCAAAAATATGTTTGAATCTGGATAAGATATTGTGGATATATCTACAGTACAAACAAAGAAAAATAACAATATGTATATGAGAACATTGATTTATATTAGTATGTGGCGTCGTTACTATGTTTTTTGAACTTTTTAAAAAAATCACAAAAATACACAAGAACTGATTATTTTGACCACTAATACAAGATTCCCACGTCTGCCACTGCTGTGGTAATACATATTTATTGTCACATTTATGATACATAAAACATAAAAAATACATTTGTAAACGTTAAAAAAATGCTTTGGTACCGTAGCTTGTGTTACAATGAGTTTGTGCATTTTAAGGTAATAAGATGAAGGTTATGTGATGTTTTACATGGTGGACTAAATTTAAAACTATAACATGAGTGAATGTTTACAATTTGCCATTTTTACAACTATTATTATTATTATTATTATTATTATTATTTACATAAGGCTATCTGTGATTCTGCTCGTGTCGACCATCAACAAGCTGTGAGGCAGAGTCTTTATGTACACAGGCACATGTGCGATTGGCAGTGAGACGCTGTCAGATCAGAGAAACAGAGAAACCACGTGTCTAAGTTGAAAAGTTGATTGCTTATCTTTAGTTGGAATTTCCACATTTTTCTAAATAAAGTGCAAATCTGGCACAGATCTATGACATAAACCTATATAAGACAATTTCAAAATTCACAAATGATACAGAAAGACAGTTCATTTCTCTGACAAAGTAAAAGTGAGATTAACTCCTGCTATATGTAGCTGGTAGCAGTAAAACAGTGCATGAGGAATTTCAGCTGTTTTTACACCATTAACACAGTGTAAACTGTTCAGGAACAAACTGTAGCCCTAACCTTTGATTTACTTACTGGAAATAAAACACACGGCAATCACATTAATTACTGTTTGAAACATGTTGTGCTTGAACTTTAAAATTAGTTTTTCTAAAAAATAACACTTTGAACTGTAACAGGGAGGGGGGGGAAACATTCTTTAGCTTTACAAAAAGGACAGGCTGGATTTATCTCATCTCAGTCTCATAAGGCCTCAGAATTCTCAGAAAAATACACGTAATGCATTCTAAATTATTCTACGAAGCGAGTACCATTTTTAAATGTGTGTGAAATTCTGCCCTTTTGATTTTCTGTCTTTTCAGAGGTACTAAGTGTGATAGAAAAACTAAAAAAAAAAAGAGCAAAACACGTTGAGTGCTCAGTGTAAATACAAAAATGACTCAGTCTCAGTTGTGCTACATTCTACTTTAGTCATGTTCCCTTTTTTAGGCAAGTCAGATAAAAAAAAATAAAATCCCAGAAAGGGTGATTTTTTTTTCTTTTCTCTCTGGGTTTTTACAGGAAGCTGTCTTCAACCTCAGGCGTGCCAGAAGATCCCAGCAGAGCATCCCTCTCGCTGGTCTCCTCCATCCTGTCCTCCTCCGGCAGAGCGTCGCTGGAGTCCTGCACAGAGTCGGTCTCCTCCTCCAGAGATAGAGAGCTGATAGGGGAACACCAGAACACCAGGACCAGGTCACACTGTCACACTGTCTCTTAGTCACATCAGTAATGATCTAATTAACTCATTATCAGCCTGTGCTTTTATTAGGGTTTATTAAACTATGAGACCTAAATGTAGTAAATCTGCATATGTAATGTAATAAATAAGTCTTAAGGAGGTGTGACATGATTGACTGTGAATATTCTGAGTTAAGTATGCTGGAGTTAAAAGAATATTAAGATAACACCCACTGATATGATATGATAAAACACTTGTTTGGTATTAAAATCAACATTCACTGCAGTTGTTTAAATCTGTTGAGCTGATGCATCAGCTCAGTGTTTGCTGCTCTTGAGTTAACGCTTCAGCATCTCTCTGGTGAATCAGCGTCTCTGTACCTTTCAGGGCTGCTTTCCGAAGGCACGTCGGTGAAATCTTCCTCCGGTTTGGGGTCTGGGATGGGAATGATGTACTCATTGAAGGAAGTCACGACCTCCTGAGCATCTGCCTCGTGTCGGAATTGTCTGCCGTTCGTATTCTGGTTGTAGGGATCCAAGAAGTTGGAGAGTCCGTCCTGGGATGGGGAGCCGAACGCCAGGTTGGCGATCGGAAAAGGTGAGGAGAGTTGAGGTTTGGTGCGTGCCACTGCTGGGTGGTTGCTCTTCAGGAAGGTTTCATTTACTTCTCTGTATTTCTGTTGGAGACAGTAGTTTTGTGGTTTAACCAACAGTTTGTTAGCTTCAAGAGGGACAATGTTATTTAACAAAACCATATCCTTTGTAATCCCCAAATTATCCATTCACATTTAACTGAATTTTTCTAATTTCCCGTATGACATTTGTACAAAATTAGAACTTGTTTTTAGTGTGATTTTAATTTGATTTAATAATTTCTTATAAAAAAAATATTGTATTTATTTACCAGATTATAGCGTTACACTCTATACACAAGGTAGTAAGACTTAAAAAAAAAAAGTTTCTCACATTATCTGTTGAATATATTAAAAATTAGGAACATAATTTCATACACCATTTGGTACATACATTTGATTTACAGAATAGCTGTGCAGTCATGTTAAAGAATCAAGTTAACTAATAAACAATAAAATATCAATTACTAATTTTTAATCTGAAAATTATGGTGGGTCACAAACTAGAACATTTTCAAAGCTTAAGTCATATAAAACAATTACCGGTATATGTGGTGTGCTGATAGATTTGTCGAGCCTCCAAACAGCCACTAGGGGGCAGGCAACTTTTTCTTGTTGGATATTTGTACTTTTGATTAATAGATACTTACTTACTTGCACTTTAAAACAACTTATAATAACTTGTAAACATTTAATGATTTTTTAAGTAGAAGTGCCATGTTTCAACTATTGGTGAAATAGTAAAAAATAAAATGTTTATCGGATTTATAACAAGGTACTATATCCCTTTTATATTTCATAACTATTCTCAATGTCTAAGCCAAAGAGCTCAGTTTTATGTATAAACAAAGGACCTTTGTATAGCTGTCTGTCAACATGTTCCCCACACAGTGGACCAAAAAGGAAAAGTCGGGCCTCTTCTCAAACGTCTCATCCCAGCACCTCTTCATGATCTCATAGCTGCAATTATAAAAACATCAAACTTTGTTTTTAAAATCGACTGTGTTGTGATGGCTTCCCATGCATTATTAGAAACTATGACGACGCAATTATTGTGAGACTCACACTTCGTCGGAGGCGTGAGCGGGTTTGGCCATCCGATAGCCTCTCTTCAGTGCGTTGTAGAACAGCTCATTCATGGGAAGATCAGGGTACGGCGTTCCTCCTGCACAACACATTTCAACTTTAGAACAAATCACACACATGCCAGTAACTTCAGCTAAATGAATGTGAACTAGTGTAAATTATATGAGAAGTTAATTATCTTTGTTTCCCAAGAGAAACAAAACAGACACTATGATAAATGATTTTTATTAGTCCAGTGACTTTCATACTGGGAGATGAAAATACAGAGAATCTTTGATTCTCACTCACAGAGGCGGAATTGTGGGGTTATTTTTCACTGCCATGCTCCATATATAATAAACCATCTCCTCTGTTTTTCTTGGGGATTCAAACATTCATGGGAATGTTGGGGGCGGGGGAACTATAAGTACCAACGCCCTCAGCAAATGCTGATTTTACAGCTTAACTGTGTCTAATGAGATGAAGACCTCATCTAAAGACTCAAACAAACGGGTATATTACAGCCAGACAGGGAATTTTAAATGCATTTTTTCTACATATATCTAAAAATAATCTTGGAAAACTTGCACTTTACCTATTCCAAAAGGGTTTCAGAAAGTTTCAGTCTTTACTAAGTCCTTACTGAGACACATCAGGTGCAGCCAAAAATACGCGACCCAGATATGCAATTAACAGGGATGAATCCCTCCTCTGTGTCAACCAGATCTTGTCAGGACATTTTTTTTCCTTCACCCCCCTTTTTTTTTGTCCCCCTCGTGTTTATGTGTGAATCTGATTTAAACTCACCCAGTGTGAAAATCTCCCAGAGAAGGATCCCGTATGACCACACATCACTCAGGGTGGTGTACAGGTTATGGAAAATGCTTTCCGGTGCCATCCATTTCAACGGCAGGAAGGTCTGGTGAAAAGAAGATTGTTCAAAGATGTTGACTGTTTGACTCATGTGGATCTCTTGCTCTGCGTGTCAGGCTCAGACGTTGCCATTGATCGGTGCACTTACGCTGCCTTTTGAGATGTAGTTGGAGTCGTGCATGATGTCTCTGGCCAGGCCAAAGTCACAGATCTTCACAAGTTTGCCCTCACAGATCAACACATTTCTGGCTGCGAGGTCACGATGGACACACTGTGGAGGAATTCAGCTGAATATTGTCTCCACACTTGAGATTATCCTGCTGATCTTTACAGCTGCTTGAATCATCATTAAAAAAAACACAGATAGCTCCATCTAATGCTAAGCTAAGTAGCAGCTCACAAATTCTTGAATAATGAATCAAATCAACACAGACAGTGACATACATATGTGCATTGTATGGATTATTTTTTCATCCCTTACATTCTTGGAGGCGAGGAACTCCATCCCTTTGGCTACCTGGTAGCTGAAGCCCAGAAGGTCATCGTAGGTCAGAGCAGGAGAGTCGCTGATGACCAGGTCCACTCTGCCCCCACCTGAGCAAAGGTGAGAACAAGAACGCAAGAGGAAGAAAAGAAAGGGAGGAGCATCACATGAATGAGTGGATTGTCTGGTTGTGGAAATTCTTGCTGTCCTGTGACTTCATGGACTGAAATGCAGTAACATCCGACTGTACATTTGATACAGTATGCAATCAGTAAAGTCACAGATTTACAGCAAAAAACAATTGCTTCATTTCATACTATTCTGATAGCTTTTCAAGTTGAGCTTTTTTTTATGCACGATAAGCAGATTGTCACACTTCTGCGGGTGTCCTTCATTATGTCTCTTTGTTTCATGTATTCACTGGGCGGAATTCTTCACAGTTATAAACATTCTCAACACAGTCAAATGGATTATTGCCATTGTAAATCCACAGAACCTTGCTCTTGGTAGATGTCCTGCTGGTAGGGCGAGTCGTACGGAGAAGGCTGTATGTCTGCATACTTGATGGCGTCCATCTGCTCCTGCATGGGAACATAAACTGCGGGCTCGTCTTTGCTCATGTCCATGTATCCCCCGTCACTCTCACTTCCAAAAGACACATAGCTGAAAGGACATATGAAGGAAAAAAGGATGTAATGTATATTAATGCATGTCTCCTGATTCTAATCAACTTTACTGGGAACTATTTCATGAACGTTTAGATACAGTATGCTCACCCCTTCCTCTGGCTGAGTGGAGTACTTCCTCCTGAGATAAGACTGCTGTCATCCTGGTTCTTGTCCAGGTAGTACTGCAGAAAGGTGTGCTTGTTCCTGTGCAGGTAGTCTACCAGGTCACCGTAGCGACAATACTCGGTGACAAGATACAGAGGTCCTGATTGAGGGGAGGGGAAAAAATCAAATATTAGATTTTTGTGTTTGAGTGAATCAAAAACGTTAGCTGTCATGACTATATTCATGAAAGTGGTACTGGTAAAGCTGGTGCAGGTTCTTCACCTCACCATGTTTGGTGCAAGCTGCCAGTAAGTTGACAATGTTGAGGTGAGGCCCCAGGTGACTCATGATCTTCAGTTCCGACATCAGAGCCTGGGTCTCGCTCCTCCGGGCTGTAGCTGGAGGGACAGAGAGAGGGAGGGGGAGCAGAGAGACAGGCAGAAAGAAGGGACATTGTGTAAGAACTAAACGTACCCAGACCGACTCATTCCTGCCAAACTGCTTAATTGACCCGTTGGCTGCACCTCAAACCGGCCTGGCAGTCCAGCTAAAGCTCAGCAGGCTCTCAGTTCTCACAGGAACATGGCTCTGATGCCACAGTGTTTGACAGCTATACGTGTGAGGATTCTACTGTGTTTTTATATCAAATGTCTTACACTTCAGCATTTTCACTGCCACTTTTATGCTGGATTGGGAATGCGAGAGTCCATGCGCGGTGGCCTCGACCACCCTGCCAAAGGCTCCTGATCCGAGAGTGCGACCTGAAACACAGAGAAAGGCTCAGTAGGACGCGATGTGAACGGAGCACATGGCAGATCTGAAAGGGGAAAGGAAAACCTTTCTGTTTGGCCGAAATATTAATCTAAACAAACGTCATTTTCAGGAAGCTGGGATTAAAATATTGGCCGGAGCAAAGGTCTGAGCGCAGAGCGTCTGCGTGATCATGGGAATTCTCCTGCCTATGTGGAGCAGCTGAATAACAAAAACGCATTCTCAACAACAAAAGCTGTAAACGGCCTTCAAACCAAGGCAGGATTACAGCCAAGAAGGGAAGATTAACAAACATTCTTTAGTATTCCAGCCTGAACTGCAAAAACACCAACTGCAGCAGAGAAACTGCCGATGGCTAGCATTACAAAAGCAACAATGTACTAAGTAACACTAATATTAACACTAACGCGCCCTGAAATCGGTTACCTTTCCGGATTAAATGAATTCGATACAACTACCCTGACTTTGTTTGATCTTCATATGTAACATCCAGTTAGAACAGTTTGTTTACTGCCTTTTTTTCATGCCACCTCTCACCCAGAACTAGGTTGTCTCGCGGCATTTCCCAGGCCAGGTCATAGGGCAGCTGGATGGGGTCCACGTAGATGTACTCATGGCCGTCCTGGCTCACCGACTCGATCACCTTCCATCTGATCTCATAGCGAGGCTTCTGACAACGTACAGCAGATGTGCACATGACACCAGAAGCCCCACTGGCTTGTCTCTCCTTTTGGAGGACTGTTTAGACGTTATGAAGTCTGCTGAGGGTCTTCTTACCTTCCTCCACACAGCGATGAGGATGATGATGGCCATGATAATGATGGGCACTAATGTCAGAACAGCAGCCAACAATGCCACCTGGGAGAACAGAGCTGCAACAGGCAAAAAGTGCAGTTGCTAAACACCTTCAATACCAGACTCCTCCATTTCAATATTTTTTTCATCTGTTCTTATATCTCTTTTTATAAAGTCAATAAATTCAGTGTATTTAATTTCTTTACAATTGCACATTTTTACTTCTCAAAAAAGAAATTGAAATTGTCACGTTATAGGACAACAAATCAGACTCTGGAGACACCTACTGCTGGACACCAGTTTGATGTCCCTCCTGTCGATGAGTCCATCTTGGTTGCTGGCCTCACAGCGGACAGTGACGTGCTGAGGTTTGAAGAAGGTCACTTGGCTCCGTACCTGGTTGGTTCTACGCGTCTCGGTGACGTTGGTCTGGATGCTCAGCAGCTCTGGATCTGCTGTCAGCTGCTGCCACAAGGCCGTCTGGTTGCTGCACCTGCAGGGGGGTCGAATCCATGCAGACGTGGCTGTGAATGGTCAGCCCCCTGGTGTCCATTACACAACACTTCACCAGTGCTGACGACACTCACTTGAGCATGCTGTCGCAGCTGTGCCACTGTATAATGGGAGTCGGGACCCCCTCAGCTACACACGTCACCAAGTGCTTCTTCCCGGGGAGGTGGTGGTCAGTCAGGTCTTTAATCTGAGCGGGAACTACAGATACAGACGGTAATATTTACCGTTACCTTAATGTCTTTTTAAAAAAAGGAAACCTGGATTATAAAGGGAAGTGGCCCTGATTTGAACAACCTGGTGTAATTTAAATGTTCCCATCACTGAACTGGTGCATTTGCATGAGCTCGAACAACGGGAACGCTCTCTGTGATCAAGGCGCGTCAAGACATCAAAACACGGCCGCCTCCTCCATTACCATCACAGATGAGGCACCCACAGGTGTTACTGCTGCACAGATGACTTACAATAAATAGCAAGATTTATGGTTTCTGGTAATAAGTAATAAGTATTTTTCATCTATTTAGACATTTTTTGGTTATTGGCTGCTTTACTATGACTTCAGTAGAATCAAATTAAGTCAATTTTCAAAAAATATATGGGCCACTCTTTAATTAAAAGAAAATTCTTACCTTGGACTTCCAGGGCAAAGGTCACTTCCTTTATGTCATCTTCATTTGTGATGAGGACCGTGTAGATGCCCTTTTGCTCCGTTCTCACCCTCACTAAGGTCAGAATGGTAACGTACCTGATTTGGAAGAAAGATAGAAATGAAATAAACAAAAATATGACTACTTCCTGCTCTTGTGTCTCTCTCAACTACAAAATCAAGTTATAGTTTAATAAAACAATGTCATTCATGTAATCGGTGCAATCATCATACATTTGTCAGAGCTTCTGTCTTTTGGTTGTGTTTTCCAAAGGAAACTATTGTTTGGCATTTTTGTCTCAAAGACATGTGTGAGTTGTGACAGGCGTGTTGTGTTTATGGTTCCTGCGTGATGAATGATGGCACACAGCCCTCTAGAGGATATTGAGTTTCTCTGTGGAGGTCTTATTGATGACGGACAAGAGCTTAATGTCTCTGGAAGTTCTCTTTCTGACACAAAATATTTACATGCATCAGTTTTTGCAAGCATGTTCTTTGGTATGAAGAGCATTTTTGAAGGTTGAAGGTCCAAGTAGGGCCAAGGTGTATGTCTCACCTGATTTCATGCTCTTGTCTGATTATGATGGTTTTGTCTGCCCTGACTATGACACCATCTTTCTTCCAGAGGATCTGAGGGGGAGGGTAGGCTTCGATTTCCACTCTCAGCTCCACGTTTTCCTGAAGTTTAGCGGTGATGTTTTGCTTTTGAGCAGATTTCACATCCACAAACCCTCTCTCTGAAGAAGAAAGATCAAGTCATTGTCATACATTTGTATTCAAGGCAAAAATTAATTAATTCGAGTAATGCAAATGTTTCACCACTTGGTGGCAGTATACACAACCTGTGACCGTTCCATTAACGCCATTTGAAATAACAATCTTACTAAATTATTATTTCTGAAATCTGCTGTTTAGTATTATGCAGATATTCTGCACTAGAACAACCTAAACTTACATTGAATTAAATAATATAGCTTGGTGAATAGAAGTATTGATTAAAATTTACTGACTCTGAGGATTAAACAATATCAATGACATTAAATTCATGAGACAGTAGCTAAATCCTCTGAACTGGGCTGCTGCAGTTGACTGTCTTCAGCCAGACAGTTTCTTTATTTTCAATCCAAAAAATCAGCATTATTTCTCTCAACGGAGCATAAGTCATTCAAGGATATTTTTAAAACTACGCCTCTCTGCAGATAGAATAAGCATGTGCACTTCAAAATAATCTGTCAGTAGGGAACAAGGAAGAAAGGATCAGTGTGATGAACCCTGCTTTTATTGGCTCCTGAGCTACTTCTTGCAACAGGATATATTATTCTGGACTTACTGTAGAGGTTGAATTCCAAATGTGTATTTAAACATTTCCAATGCAAATGTATTTAGTTTGCAGAAGCCTAAAGATAGTTATAATTTGAGTCTTTATTTTTATAAGGTAAAGCTCAGGCCAACCACACTGTGTCAGTGGTTCATTTCAACAGAATATACCAAAATGGATTTTAAACATAAATAAAAAGAAGTCAATAATTTCCTATAAAGAAGCACCTCACTGCATATGAATTGCAAAGGTTTATATAATAAGCGGTCTTCTCTGTCATCATCTGCTCAGTATCCATGTTTTACTTTGGTGTGTGTGCTCCTGTCTCACCCAGAACAGTGACATTAACGCTGGCATAGGCCGTCTGGTCCTGGATACTCTCAAGAACATGACAAACGTAGGTTCCACTGTGGGCCACCGTAGCATGAGGAAAGACCAGGCAGGAGCGCATGGTTGTGGCTGAGATGACATCTGTTTGAGGCTTATGCTCAATGATCTTAAAGACAAAAGGATATTTTTTAGTTTAATGAAATAAAGGTTTAAATCTGCATGGTTAAAAAAAAAAAAAAAAAAAATTGAATCTTTGTAATGATGAATGAACCAAAGATGTGCTGATTGTTGAACTGCCAACAATTGTGCTATGGTATGAAAATAAGGTGTGTCTCTACATCTTGGATTCATTTGGACCCAGCTCACAAAGCCTCAGAGCGCTTGTGAACAAAAGCACTTGTTCTGCTCAGCGCCTACTCACGTCTCTGTTGGGGATATCCCAGGAAAAATACACCAGCTCCACTCCCTGCACTGTGCAGTTGACTGTGAGCGGTTCGCCTTGCTTCAGGACGGTCTTAGAGGCATTCACGTAGGCGTAGATGTCCTCTGGGACTGAGGCAGGAAGGGATCGAGAGGAAGGAGAGGTAGTCATGATGTCATTCATTAAAACAATCTGTCGAAAACTCTGTTGTGGGCAATCAGGCAAGGAACTAATAAACATGGAAATTAAACTTTTTAAATTAGTCAAAACCTGTGCAAATAGAAAAATGCTAGACAGTAAAAATGGGCAACACAAGAACACACTACACATATTGCAAGACTTTTATCTTTTTAATCAAGATAATAAAATGTTGTTTTTTTTTAAATGGGTGTTTATTGAGTTTATCCATGACTTATGAAATATTTATAACTGATTTCCTGAACTTAATGATATAACTGATCATGGTTAAATAGTTGCAGCTGTCTAATGCTTTCATTGGTCATGGTTGAGTTAAATCAAAAACAGAACTGTTGAGAGTAAACACATGAGAGTAAATCAAAAAATATGCATTTTTGTTTGTAGAAACATTGCCTCCTGAACATTTCCTCAGTACGTACCATGAATGCTGTAGACGTTGAAGGACTGGGAGTCTTTCACCTCCCCGTTCAGCTCCCCTCGACACACGTAGGTCCTGTACTCCAGATAGGCCTTGAAGCCCTCACTAGGGACATAAACCCCCTTGATGGACAAATCAGTGTCCTTGTCGTGAAGGGTGACTCTGATGTTCGGATTGGTGACCACGCAGGGGACCGTGCTTTCCTCGCTGTTCTTTGTGACCATGCCGTGGGAGCTCTCAATGAACCACACCTCAGGGTCTGAGGACAGAAACATCTCATCATCTTAACTGCTAAAAACAAGATATGTTCATTTCTGGGCTGCATATTTTAAGAATGTCTTGTTTTGAAAACTTTGCTCCAGCCTGTGAACTGCCACGGTTTAAACTCATAATTCTCATGTGTCTGTAGTTTTTCCTGTTTTACCTCACCCTATAAAATATCACATTGGAACCAAAGTTCCTGAAGAAATCTGAGCTACGGACTATTTATTTTGTGATATGTGTTGTGATACGCTCTTACTGTGAATGCATCAAATAATGAGATAAATGACAGAAACTACTTTGGCATTCATTTGAAAACATAGAGGCTCCTTAGTAAAAAAAAAAAAAAAAGAATCCATTGTGAAAAAAAAATCTCAAGTTTGCTCTGTAAAAGAGAAATGTAGATGTAATCAGTATGAAAAACACGTCAGCTGCAGTTGCTACTCTTGTCTCCCATATTAGGGTCTCTCCAAGCTTCATTATTATAGACTTGAAGGGGCCTCCAGGAAGAAGGTCATAAAATGTAATGTTGGGATTTGACAACTTGTAAAAGAGCTCAGGCAGCATTTCAAAGTCATATAATGAGTAACAGTCATATGACTATAACTTTTATAACGCCTCACCTGGGACAAAAATAGCCACTTCTTTAATTTCTTTAGTGAGAACATCTTTGCACTGATACACTCCCGTGTACTTCCAGTTCACGTGCCATAATGTCAAAACACTGGTTGTATGGTTGCTCTGCACGATTTTGTAGTTCAGGCCACCGCTCTCGGCTTCCATTTGGAAGAACGGCACGTCATCGCTCTTGAAGTCCCAGGTGGTCTCTCCTGAGCCGGAGCAGGTGATGGAGAGGGACGACCCCTCAGCCAGGATGAGGTGTTTGTCATCAGGGACAGTCCTCAGGCAGTTGGCAGGGGTGCAGGAATACAGAAGAGCTGCATTTACACAGCAGCAACAGAAGGGTCAGGATGGAGGTCAAAGAGACTGCAGCGCGGAGTCAAAGGTTAAATCAACAACACATGCCACATCCTGGTCTATTTTGAAATGATGAAGGATAAAAGCTGTCTGAGATGGATGTGTGGGAGGATAATAATGGCCCGACACCGGTGGATCCATTCAAAGTGATAGAGGTCAGTCTGGACGTGTTTCAGTGTCGTCCATCAAGCATCTGCATCATCTCACATCCTGGCAAATAACTTGGAATCGTTGAATTGAAATAGAGGTAGCAGGTTTATATATATCTATACAATTTTTCGGATATGTTTGAAAAGACAAAAGATCCCAGTTTGGGATTGGAAATCCTCACCTGTAAGCGTGACCGTCAGATGGAGCACAGCTGCTCTCATAGTGGAAGCCCTCAGCGCGCTGGATCCTGCTAACGTGAGAGGAACAAAATGTTAATTCATCCTCTGTCAGAAAAACTCTAAAATAAAATGCAGAAGCCAGCATAAACTCAAAAAGAGCAAAGAAACATTGACGCACAGCAGCAGCAGCCAGTTAACGTCTCCCTAATCTTCATATCATGACGGATCCATTCCTGCCCTGGTGAGCTCCAGCGGGTCAGGCTGAGTTTGAGTCGAGGGAATAAATCGCACTGCCTTTAGAGCAATCACCCTTTTACACAGAGTCAATGACATAAAACTCCATTCTGCTCATACTAAAAGAAACAAACTCAGCATTTATGTGGTGTCACGTTGCTTTCTTTGGAGGATCCCGGCTGGCACACACATTCGGAGGTGCAGATGCAGCTCTCTCCCCCTCTCTCTCTCTCTGGGAAATATTTGATGCCTCGCTGCACCAGGACAGAGCGACAATGTCTGGCTCTTTTTGTTCCCGGTGCACCGGTATTCTGACCGCCAACAAACGGGTCACTGTGTGCAGCTTTGTAACAAGCTTGCTGGCAACAATGCTGCGGCCAAGCCGTGCTGTGCCATTAATTGGTTTCGGTGCAAACAAAAGTGAAAATGAGGCCGTTCATGGATGCTGCGGACACAGGCAACACACTTAATATCTGAAAAAAGTCTTCCCTCGTGACGGTTTATCCTGTTGCACAATATCAGCATTAATTCAAAAAAGACTGAGGTCAAAGTTCCCCAAATGCTTTCTGTAATATCCTTGTCTCCTTAACATTAACTCTCCATCAGGCAATTTCACTGCAATGTCAGAGGGCAGAAGTGGCGGTTGAACAGGGGGAGGAATGGTTTGTTATTATGTTTGGGACGTGGAGGGGGGGTGGCTGGAGGGGGGGTGGGGGTGGTTGAAGGCCTGCAGCACACAGACGTCTGGAAACAGTTAAGGATGGATCACAGGCCTGTGCGCCAGAGAGTGGGAAGGAGAAGGCAGAAGAGCGCAGCTTGGGAAGAGCGAGGGTGGAGGAGGAAGAAAAGGTGGTAGCCAGTGGAAAACCTGGGAAAAGGATCTTGTGCAAGCTTGCTCGATTTCAAATTTTGATCATTCAAGCCAAACTGTGGCTATTTTTAAAGGAAGGAATATGTTAGTGATTTTGGAGAAGCAAATGTGTCCTTTATGAATCTAAAACCAGGAATTCAGCACACTCACCAAAAAAATCTTATACAATTTATATATTATTCTGCTCCAGACATGATCAACAAATGTATTTACTTTATTATTTATTTATTTAATTTTTCTTTAGTAATTATCTAACTCCAGTTGAAATATTTTACACAGAATTTTAAATGTGCAATCGTCTTCTGTGAACATTTTTTACTGTATGTTGGACTTTTATGGACTGTACCTGGTCTTGTTAGGGATTCTGAATGTTAATTATCATCATAAAAATGTTTGTCCATTTTCTCATTAATCAGTGTGTTTCATATTTTATATCCTTTTCATTTTTTAATTTTTCTGTTTTAATAGTGTTTTTTTTCATAGGGAGATAACATGGTCTCATCAGTCTGGCAGTGCTGGTGTCTGACAGGTTCTCCTCAGCCAGAAACACGTTGTTTCACTGAAATAACTGCCTCCAGCACTTCCGTTCCCAAAATGAAACGCTCTTGAGTCGAGTCGCTCCAAAAACATTTCCTTCCCGGCCTCCTGGTTCTAATGAAGGATGGCGCAAGAGAGAGAGAGAGAGAGAGAGAGAGAGAGAGAGAGAGAGAGAGAGAGAGAGAGAGAGAGAGAGAGAGAGAGAGAGAGAGAGAGAGAGAGAGAGAGAGACACACAGAGAAGCAAGAAGGACAGACAGAAATCTGTACAGCAGATAATGCTAAAACACATATGGGCACCAGAGTGTTGTACTCCAGCCCACCATTGTCAGGACCAGTGCACACGCACGCACACACACACACACACACACACACACACACACACACACACACACACACACACACACACACACACACACACACACACACACACACACACACACACACAAACACGCAGCCGACTGTGTGTCACTGCTGTCTGTGTACAGTTCACGTTCCCACAGTATTCCCATGCAACTTTCCCAGGACCACTGATCCACTTGGGACTCTGCCGTTCGGGATAGCAGGAGCACTGGGGTCACTTCATCCCGGGGGAGGCCCAGCCTTTCCAGAAGTGAGTGAGACTGTCGCTGAGGAAGCCATACATCAACGCTCAAGTGCCGGTAACCTCGGTGTCAGCGGTGATGACTTTGCACGACAACAGCTGAACGCAGTGACGCCAAAGGCATGTGTCACTTGAAACCGCGAGGACAAATAAATGTTATTGTGACTGTTAGCTGATGCTATTTTATCACGGAAAGATTGAGGAAAACAACTAAACGACAATCCAGAATAACACCTGACGTGCTGAGAAACCATCCATGATAACAGTGAGCAAAGTAAGTCTCTGAGTCTGAGGATAAAATAGAGGATTTAAAGGATCAAAACAAGCATCCTTCTGTCAAATTTATACTTTATTATCATTCTAATCTGTGAAACATGATAGTCCATGCGTGTAATGACAGTGGAGGCCTGCCAGTGTTTATAGACGCGATGGCACAATAATCACCATGATGGATAAACTGTTATCCCATCATATGAGTTTTCCCACAGATGCTGGGAATTCGGTGACTGACTGACCCTTATCAGTTTTTATAAACAACACTGCTACGTTCAAGGTGTCACCAGCTATAGTCGGGGCTAAAAGGCTAAAATCGAGCAGCGGGATACATGCAGCCCACACATCTCCCCAGTTCCACAGCACCCAGTAATCTCACTTCTGGGATTATCTATACGTGCTGGAACTGCGTGATTTATTTAAACATCTGGAAACAATGAAGGGCTCATACACGAGGAGGGAAGTTTCTTGTGAATCACATTTTTACAGCCAATTGTTTGCTTGGGTATTTCTCAGAGGACATGAAGATTGCAGTTTTTGGGGGGGGGGTGGAGAGAAAAAGAAAGTCCAAAAGCGTCCCTGACTGCAGCTGGAGAGCACTGATTTCCTGCAGAGGGAATTTTTCTGACCTCGTGTGGGTGTAAAAGTGATGCATCAGTGATGGAGCAGTCCACCACAACCTCTAAGGAAACACTGACACATACTGCACACAATAAAACTGCTCGAAACACAGAAACCAGTTGGATTAAAAGGCTGCAAAAGACATCAATCACAATCCAAAATGAACCTAAACACAGCAAAAAAAGAAAAACCTGA
The DNA here is from genome assembly GCA_016586285.1 of Arothron firmamentum. Classification (NCBI taxonomy): domain Eukaryota; kingdom Metazoa; phylum Chordata; class Actinopteri; order Tetraodontiformes; family Tetraodontidae; genus Arothron; species Arothron firmamentum. Next base: position 14,610 of record BJFM01000252.1, on the reverse strand, counting down.
AAAAAACAAAGTGAGAACTTTGCACAAACAACCAGCATACAAAAACATACAGATTACAGCAATGACAAAAATAAAATCTTCATACCACAACAATGCCACACAACACGAGTGGAATAGACAACAAAGGGAGCGTGCAGACATACAGAAGGGAATTTATGGGAAACGCCACATGAAAAGACAGTGTGGGGCAACAGCAGACGCGCACACGACTTGTATCACAGACGCTGATGTTTACTCTGCTGAAGAGTACAAGAAGCTGCAATCTGCAAGGCAAACATCTCTGATTTCTTGGTCACTTCGCACAAACACTTATACCTCGATAAGGCTAGCATTCGATTGGGACGTGTACTGAGCCAAACACCACATTTACACACAGCATTCTCATCATTTTTAGTTTTTTTAAGAGACGTGTCATTCTTTCTTGATGCTTCTTCCAACAGTTGGAGTCTGACAAGCTCTGTGGGAAAATAATGACCCAGGGTGTCTTTGTCAAAACAAACTTCCATTTTTATCACATGCCCCGGACAGATCAGCTCCCTACGATGGGACTCTCTGGCCCCTCAGCAGCAGACCCACAAAGCACCCGCTCCTCCTGTCCCAGGCGACGTTTTTGTCCCCTAACGTGACCATAAAGCGTGTTTGCAAACTAGTAACGGCTGGAACATCACAGATTATCTATCTGCTTTCAGAACATATGAGCAGGAAATACTTAAATATGCATCTCTGACATGGAAAAACATTTAGATGTCTTTGTTCAGTGATGTATGTCTTTATTAAAATACTTTCCATTCCAGCTAAAATAGCTCAAATACTATGCAGGAAGAGAGCCACTTAGATATGTTATTTACTGTGTTTTCCAGAATCCCTGTTTTAATCTGAAGAATGTTGCAGTCGCCCACACAGATCTGATGTTTTTGTCTTCATGCTTCTGTTCACACAAAGCACAAATATGTTCAAAACACTTTGTGGTTCTGATGGGTGTTTCAACACAGTGTATTTATATACAGCTTCCCCACTATCATAAATTTGGACATTACAAGAAGATTGTGGATCTCCCAGCTTCAACACATATTTTTTAGTAATTGTCAATACTTAATCCAGCACTTTAGTAGCTAAGACAGTCATAAAAAGGAACCATTAAGGTGGCAGTGCTAAAGATTGGTCAAAGGTATTGTAATGTAAAAACTTCCCATACCACATTGCACTGATATTGTGCGTGAAGTGATATTTTAAGAAACAATCCCTCTACAGGAGGATGCAATTCCACAGCTGGGCAGAGAAAACGCCTGCATCAGCCAGAAAAATGTGGGTATCCTGTAATGCTAGAGCGTCAAACTGCACTAACGCCGGATGAACTCAGCATCTTCAGGGTACAGCAGATTTTGAAACCACTCTTTGATTTAATTTGGTTCAAATTTAGGAGTCACCGTGACTGGACCTGTCTGGGCAACCAACAAAACTGTACACATGCTGAGGCAACGCATTCAGGGAACCATGGATCTCGGTTCTCTCCCTGACGACCCGAGTCATAAATGCTGTTTGAAGTGGCGCTGAGGGGATATGGGGGGTCTCTGGGTAAACTGGTGGTTGTAGAATGACAGCCTTAGATGTGGTTATTGTTTGATATCAGTTTATGGACTCATTTTCGAGTTATTTGGGAGCCTAAATACAGAAATAGAAATAGGCAGCTGTTTTCATCGATACCAGATCTATTTTTTAATTTTTTTTTTCTTCTCTGCTCAGAGTAAAAACATAATCTTTCTTCTGAGCTATGAGTAGGTATCACCACCAACCAAGGAAAAGCAGAGACACCACCACATGCCTGCAGCCCTTCCCTCCCTCCCTCCCTCCACTCACACCCACACTCCTGACAGAAACAGCTGAATACAATTAGGCCTAACTGGCTTTAAATTCCACTCGTTTCCCTAAACACATAAAGTTGAAATGAAGGGGAAAAGAAGGGAAATGAGGGAAGTACCAATCTGGGTTATTATTTATTCCACTTGTACATAATTCTCATTTGTGTGTGTCTCTGCGTGACTATTGATAAAATAAATGTCTGTACTTCGAAAAAATGTCACTGCACAGTATGGAAGCAGCCAATCGCTATAATAGTACTGAGTAACCCAAAGTGGTCTCTTTTTCCACTGTGTGAACTATTCTTATCTTTTAAGCAACAGGCTGTTTTTCTTTGTCCTCTCTCACTGCACTGTATCACCAATTCCAGCATGTTATTGTTGGACTGTGGACAGATCCGACTGCAGAGAAGAGACTCCTGCTTTACAAGAATCTGATGGAGACCAAACCTTCCTGCTGAAAATACTCTCTCTGTCTCTCTCTGTCTCCCCTTATTCAGTAAATTTATTTAATAATATACTTACAATTTGTGAGGAGGGAGTGAGTTGGAAAAACACAAGTGTTTACAAAATCATGAAATCAAAATCAATCAATAATGCTTATTTCTGTTTGTTAGTATGACTTTGGGTACATTTCCACACAGAAAAACTCATTTAGTCATAAAATATTAAAATTGTTTAGATATAAATCATAATTCAGATCAATTGCAGCTGGATCTTACCTATTTAAGCTGTCTCTCCAAAACAAAACACTCGAAGACAAGTAACTTTCACTTTCCTTCTTTGCTGTCAATCCCTGAGCACACAGGCTGCCACTGACGAAACAAGACAAAATCCTCTGCTATGGTGTCTCCTTCTTAATATTGTCATTTATCATAGTACATAAATGTACCTAGTTGACATGTTATTACCATGACCAAAGATGTAATAATGCACTTAATGTGCTTTAAGGGTGTTGTGTAAATAGGCCAATAAGTTCCATTTCAGCCAAAACAAAAGAAGGGAACATTCTAGACCTGGGGCCATTACTCTGCTTTATTTATACGTAAACAGGCAGAATGGAAGATAAATGTCAGAGGAGAAGAAAGATCCTTACTTATAATTTACTTTAATAGTTTAACCATCATTCAGTGAGTGATTGAAGCTGATTAATAATGCACTGAGCTTATAAAAAAAGCTTTAGCTTTAAAAGCCTTGTTTATTGACATTAATCTAAAAGCTTATAGATGCGTTGGCATTAATGCATCCCATAAATAAAAAAATGCATTTGTGCACTTAATTGATGTGTATAAAATATAAATACACAAGTTATTTACAGTCACTCAGGCCATACTTGAAGTTGCTGTCCACCATGTTGCCTGTATGTTTAAACAGTTTCTCATTCACATGTTTGAAAATGGCATATTTTATTAGCAGTTCAGGCCTAATTTGAGACTGAAGATGAGATGCAGCTGCCTGACAGCCCCATGTGAGTGGGTGGGAGGGAGGGGGGCACAGATGGATGGCCTGCAGAACAGGATGCTGTGTTGCCGCACTACTTAATGTTCATTAAAGCTACATGACTCAAACAAGTCTAAGTCCATTTAAGAAGCAATAGACTGGTTCCAGACAGAACCAGCTCAGCTCGAAAGAATGAGTGATGAATTATGAATCAGCCCATTAGAGAGTAAGTCAGGAACTATCGTATTTAAATAGAATAAACAAGATATGTTAACCAAAGGGGCTCTGACAGCTCGGAATGACTTTTGTCAGCTTTATACTCATCGCAGTCGAAAGGACACCAGTGTTCACAGCGCGTTTGCTGAACAGCTGTGCTTCCCTCTCACGGACGATAAATCACCAGAGAACAGAATGGGATCAGTGTGTTTCAAAACTTTCTGCTGAAGTCAAACTGTTACATTTCGCCACATGTGAGCCAAATGAGAGGCCCTGGCATGTTTTCTGCATGGTCATAATGCGAAGCAGATTTCTTCTCAGAGAGGCTGGCATGCGGAGAGGCCGAGCAGGCAGGAAACAGCTGATGATGAAGGATTAGGTTTGGGCCATGCGGGAGAACGCAACCGACTGGGCCGCGCTGTATCAGGGGCTGTGCTGCGGCGCATACCAGCGGCCTGACGCACAGGGAGGAAAAATCCCCAATGTTAAGGAGCCAAATGAAACTCCACGCTGTTTGGTGAACCCGGGTTGTGACTTGTCAGGAGTGTTTTAACGTTCCGGTGAAGAGAGAGAGCCAGCTGATGAAAACATGATATGAATGCATTGCTGTTTAATATCGTTGATGGTAAAAGCATGACAAGCACGCAGTTTTCCAGCCGTTCATTTGCAGCAGAAGCACAAGAGGATGCCTGGACTGAAATACCCAGAGAGCCCCAGAAGATCAAGGACTTCAGCTATAGAGGGCAGATGCGTAGCATATGTCAACACTGATTACAACTAGTGCCAGCTCGAATGCTCTCATATCAGTTGGGTCATCGGTGCACAGAAGATGGATGTGCACTAAAGTCTGCAGGAACCACACATGAGGGGGAAGTGGAAAAGCTTTCAGCTGCACAACACTCATTACTACACAAGGCATGCCAGTAAAACCGAGTCCAGTTATAAATGATGATGATGATGATGATTCGTCTGACTGCTCACACATTCCCGAGACAGGATTCACAGCTTTTCGGTGCAATCTAAGATATTGTTACTAAAGCGTTGAGCCCCGAACTCAGCTTGGAATGTGTTATCTCTGAAAAGAGATCCATCAGCAGGTACATAGGATGTTGGTTAGCAGCGGCTAATGTGTGGTCTGACACCGATGCACCGCTTCTCGCTGAGCTTCTCCTTGTTGCTCTGCAGAGAATATAGATTGTATTTGCTCCTTTCAGAGACAAGAGACTGATGGTGGCTGTGAGGACCCTCTGTTCACTCAGGGTGACATAAGAGAGCTGTAAAAACAAGCAGAGTGAGGAGCATACAAACAGCTCTGCTTTAAATCCCAGTGTGTCTATGTTTGTGTGTGACAGAGACAGCCTGGGACACCTTGCTTTCCCTTCTTGAGAAGGTAAACACAGTTAAAGTGTCTCTGTGTAAAGAGTGAAAAGTTGTGTGTGCGGACACACAAACCATCGCTGGCACTGTTTGAACAGGTTGCCCTCACATTGTAATTCCTGTTGTGCACCTTTTCAAGTATATGGGTGACGAGCAGAGACGCATTTTCACAAACATGCAACACAGATGAAAGATGCCAAATAAACTGGATTGTTGATTGAAGTTTGGGTTTTGATCACAGCGCACTGTACGGCGGCATCCTTAACAAGACAACTATGTAACTGAACCTTTCACGCTGGCCTGCTCATGCAGGTGAAGGGAACTTTCAGCACTTTGTCCAGCACATCTTCACTCATGATAATAAACATGACTAAGAGCAATATTCCTGATGGAAGTAAGGAAGCAATGAGAGCCTCTTACCTTCAGAGTTGCCTGAGATGCATTGACGAGCCTCAGCTGTCTGTGTGATGAAGTTTAATGCCAGCAGTCAGTCTCCTTCAGAAACCAGAGGAGCGATTTCCAGCTGATTGTCTCCACGGGGCCGCTGCTTCTGATGTATAGATCCCTCAGATGTTCAGAGTCTGAGGCTAAGCTCTGCTGTCCCAGGAGCCTGCTGGAGGAGGCACCGAGCTCTGCTGTTTGTTTAGTCAAATCACAGCACCAAGGGGGGGGTCTCCTCTCCTCTCCTCTCCTCTCTCACAACGAGTTCTGTCCCCCACTACTAAAGAGCGCTGAAAGCTTTTTTTTTTTTTTTTTTTAAAAAGAACTGGAGGCGTGCACACTCGGACACGCTGCTTCCCTGACAGATTCACATAGGCAAGAGTCAGTGGTCCAATCCCACTCAGACCGGGACACTTAGGGAGGGAATTGTGAGAGAGGGAGGTGAGCTTGGGGGAAAGAGAAAGAAATATGCAGAGAAAAAGCAACGATGGACAGACGTGGAAAGCTTCAGAATAGAGGCTGAGTCCTGCTTGTTGTTGTTCGGTAGCAGCTGAGAGTCTGCTGAGCTGGGCTGATTTGTTTATGAATGGAGGTGAACTGAGACAGTCTCTATTGGCAACAGCAATCTGGACCGCATCTAACCCCTCCAATAAAACAACAAACACAATATAAAGGAAGAGAAAAGTGAGACGGGGGTGGTGGGGGTGGGGGGTTGTGCTTTGGCAGAACTCCTGGGTTTGGAAACAAACATCTAAGTTTCTCAGGAAAACAACTTAAATAACCTTTTTTTTAAAAAAAAAATCTGTTAAAAATGGGAATGAACACTTCCAGCAAAACTGCACCTGAGTTCTTACACAGAGTTTTCTGTTATTTTCAGCCAAAGATTTAAAAAATAATAATAAGGATTAACAGTATAAAATATACACTTGTTTGCTATTTTGGCTCTCTGCCTAATTTCTCCTTTTCCCAGGATAAATTTCGAAATGCAAACCTGCCACCAATGAGGGCCTTCTCTCTTTAACAAGGGGCAGAGGCGGATGGCTGGGTGGAAGTACCGCTGCCTAAATTGGATGGCAACCATCCTCTCCTCTAATTGAGAGCACGTTGTAAATATAAAAGCCCTGCTAGCTGCAGTGAGCAAGTTCATGATAAGAGGCGAGCAACACCACCCAGAATCACCCCACCTTAACCTTTACCGCACGGTACATCTGTAATTAACACCCTCGTGCAATAAAAGCATCAAAAATACACGTATTATTCACGTCACCAGTCAGACACAATATGCAAAGATGGCACTGGGACTACGTGATGGAGAGCCTGTACAGATGTGTTAAAGCTGGACACTTCAAAACCTATTTTTGTGAGGCAAACGGGTTTCCCAGAGGACTTCAGGGGTGGAGACAGGAAGCCCTGGAGTCCTCAGGGCTGAACAAAACACATCTCTGATGGATGAAGATGGATGATGATACAGAAAGACCGATCTGCCTGATCCAGACGTTAAAGCAATCAAAGATAGACAGCTGCAACAGAAGTCTTTCACACAAACATTAAAACTGATGGAGACGATTCTGATCACACACAGCAACATCGATGAGTTATTAATTAATTGACTAAACAGCATAAAACTTATTTTCTGTCTTGGTGAAAATTCTGTTCATCTATCTATCCACCCAACCATCCATCATCTTTTAAACAAAATTTATGCCTGGGGTCTCAGGTAGAATGTTGTTGGTTTTTTTTTTTAGGTAAAAGTGCTTCTCAATCTACAATCCCGCCAAAGATCCAGATAAAACGTTCAACGTTTTGTAACTTTTTACTTTTTTTTTTTTTGTAACTATTTACTAAATGAAGACTGTTCCATTTAAAGGGAAACCAATGACTTTCATGCTGTCCTTGACCCTCGTTCCTCGTTCCAACATAAATACAACAAAGATGCTACAAGCAGCCACAAAGATGCATAAAAACAGTAGAACAGACATGAACAATATTAATGTGTCATCCTTAATTTAAAAAAATGCACGAGCCTGTCACTAAACATCACTCCAAAATACAAAAACATATTTGTACTGATTGAATATAAAAGGCCTATCAGGTTTGTATTTAATCTCCACAGATCAGTTCCGACACATTGTGACTGATGTGTATAGTGCACTTCTGTCTACGTTTAGGCCTTTAGCACTTTCCTTTGGATTAACATGAGCCTTAGTCCTTCTAACAGCTGTTAGGGCTGATTGCAAGTGTTCTGACCAGGATGCAAAAATACATATTTCATGAGCATTTGGTACTATGATGGAGAAGGGTTCACTGACACAAACGCAACAACAAGTCATCACATGCTACTGAATAAACAGCAATGAACATAGAATAAAAACCGCATTGTGCAGACTTCTGACCTGGTTCAGTTGTCAATCATTGTCATTTTTCTGCCCTCAAGTGCTCAAACTGTGGAATTACATGGAGGGTAAAGAATCAACAGAACTTTATCAGTCATATATTTATAAACTACACATTATATAGTTTACTTTATAAGTGCTCATAATAAGAAAGTTTTATTTTTCATTTAAGGCGCAAAAAGTGTAATGTATGTAAAAGTATTCAACAACTGGACATCATGTAAATGTGTTTAACTGCAATAAAAAGTAAGTTTGAATAACAACAACAACAACAACAATATAACAACAATATGAATGTTTTTAGCTGTTTAAGATAATGCAACTCGGGTTAATTTCAGTGCAGTGTCTTTAAACATTTGGAAAATAATTAACCATAAACAGAGCATTACTAAAGTCGGCAAATGTTTTCAACATTGTCTGTCACATGAGTCTAACTTGATCGGCTTTATCAATCTATTCCAGCGGGCAGTAAAGTGAGAATCACGGTCAATGCCCTCACATGGCTCCAAAACGAGCAGGTGGGTGTCAGATACCTGGTGACGTCACGGTGGTACTTTTGAACTCCTTGGCAGTAAATCTATAAAGGTGTGTAAAGTCTCCCTGCACAGGTAATCTGAACCTTAGACTGGAGTTAGCAGCGAGTCTTCTGGGAATACTGGGAGACCTAACATGATCCCAGCTGTCTGATTTTTGTTCAGTGTCACATTTACGCACCTGTCCGGACCAGGACGCAGGAAATGTACAACTCCCAGCCTGTCAGACACCTGGCTCAGGCACTGGCGGTCAACAGTCAGTACATCCCAGGCCCGTATGACCCGTTCAGCGGTTACCATCACCTCCCGGGAATCGCTGATCCGTCAGCAAGTGCCTGGAACTCCGTCTACGCTCCCCGGGAGGAGTTTTCGTTCGGGTACGGAACTGGGTCAAGCCCCAGCGCGGGACAGGTGAGTTTCTCCTCGGCGGAGCTGAATGGAACGCCCACCGCCGCTGGTGGGGGATCGTTCCCCACGTATGACGTCTCTGACCAGGACCCCTTCATCTTCAAGAGGAGACCCCAGGAAACCATCAGACCAACACCTTCAGGTGAGATTATACTGGGACCATACCTTGAATGCAGTTCAACTAAAGACAGATTAAATACTCTTATAGGAAAATACTTCTGTATTTATTTATTTTTTTACAGTGAACACACTTAATCTGTCAATCCTATGCAAAACATGACCATAAAGAATGATTTCACTTCTCAATTTGGAGGCAATGTTACACTTTAATTCCGCTCTCACTTTACATTTTTGAGACCATGTGCAGCATCAGAAAAAAACACACTGAACGCACTGAAAAACACCATAACCCTACATACACAGTTAAAAAAATAACAAAAAACCCTAATAGCCTAATAATTATTGAAATCAGACTCCTAGTTTTTGTTTGCTCTTTTGAGAGCAATGTCATAGTTATGATTTCTCTTTTTATTATTTAGGTTATAGAAACTGTTAAATGTTGAATTCAGTAATTGGCCATTACATTTGCAGAATAGTGCTTTGAAAATTCCATTTATCATCAGGGATAGGGATCAGAGGGATTATGATATCATTATCAAGGTGATCAGACACCCTAAGACTTTTGCATGAATGGCTTTAACGTCTCTCCGGGTCATTTTCAGCATAATACTTTACTTTTACTCTATGAATGTTGGTACACCGGGAAAGACATGTACACAAAAAAATGTTGCAATATACAGTTGCACTGGATCTCAAACAGCATTAAACTGACTCAGAAGTCAGACTTTGTCACAACCCATATCCATGCGTGCTGAGTAACCGCTGACTTCACATATTCATCTCTCTGTTTCCTCTTCCTTCTGACAAATGTTGTGAACTGTCAATGCAAAGCTAACATAGGAGCCAGAGAGGTCTGCTGAAGCTTGGCTCCGCCCCTCTCTGTCATGTAGGGTGTGGGGTGACAAGACTGATAAGATGGCCACAACAGGAAGGAGTCAAGCTAAATCTCCTCCTGGGGCTTAAGGCCTCGCTTGTGTCCGTCTCTGTGTTGGTCTGGCCGGATCGATGCTGTCACAGCTTCTCAGATCAATAACTGATTCATCGTTTGCTGAGAATGCGTGTGTGAGCATGTGTGTCAGAGAATGGCTATGTAAACACCTATGTCAACACCACTCGCGGTGATAAGGAGAAGCACTGATGCAATGCAGCAGAGGAGTCTTTACATTATTTGTAGTTAAGGTGATTAATAGAGCTGATGAGGCTTTAAGTGGCGCCTGAACTTGAACGTGGCACCAGACGGCTTCAGATTAGTCTGCTGTGTGATCATAGCTCACAGTGCATGTGATTCACTGGCACTATTTTCATTTACGTGTACGTCAACGAAGTCCAAAGTTCCCTCCAGAGTTCCCCTTGCAAAATTTTGGTTCTTTTGTGCAAATCAGCAGGGAAGACTCGCACAAAGGACAAGTACAGGGTGGTGTACACCGACAAACAGCGGCTGGAGCTGGAGAAGGAGTTTCAGAGCAACCGCTACATCACCATGCGCAGGAAGGCGGAGCTGTCGATGGCACTGGGCCTGTCTGAGAGACAGGTGAGGCGCCTGCAGAGTGATGCGAGCATGGAGAGAGCGCGTTTGACCCAACAGACCTGCAAGACTTGTGTGCAGGGGACATCAAAATTGCAGATTTCATAAAGTGAATAACCATAACTTTAGATTTTCTACCTCATAAACACAGCAAGCTTATGTTTGTCTTTTTGCACCTTTTGTGTGTAATATTTCTCTTTGCAGAGTTTTATGTTGAACGTTTTTATATTTCTGGTTAAATGTTTTAAGTTTTTGTACTCCTAAGTTAGAAGCAACTGGGGTTTGGTGTCTGTGAACATTATGGTTAATTTGTAATAGTCTCATTATTGGTAATCAGCCCGAGTGCATTTAGTGCTTTAGTCAGAGATGGGTGGACCTGCGCAACAAAATAATTGCTGTTAGAAGGAAATTACCAAACAAATGCAGAAGTGAGTGAGGCGAGTGTCAAAAATTGCAACTGTCCTGTGAGAATATTTAAAGCTCATCTATCTCTACTTTTTTGTAGATAAAAATCTGGTTTCAGAACAGACGAGCCAAAGAAAGAAAAATAAACCGCAAGAAGCTGCAGCATTCGCCACAGGCCTCTACGACAACCCCCAGCTCCCCGGGGCTCGCCGAGTCTGCTGAAGCCCACCCAGGCATGAGCCCCAATGGCTTCTTTTCAGGCACCGTCTCAAAAGAATACTAGCTGTGAACGTGAAAGACTGATTTGACATGAAAAGTGTACATACATTTATTTTTTTTTATTTGTAATTCAGACTGAATGAATGAAGCTGATTCACATCCATTTCAGAAGGCTCTGGCATATGTACGTCTGTCAATCACAACGTTAATATCCATCAATATCAGCACTCAGACACTGATTTTGCTGTCTTCAAGAATTAAAAAGCACCACTGTCGGCATATAGTCTCAAAATATGTCTTAGCACTATTAGAGCAACAAAAAGGTTTGTTTTTCTGGTCATGTCAGCAAAATGAATGGAACAGGAAGGATGTAACTTTGTACATGGTTCTTTAATTAGAAATGTGTTTAAGTCACACTAATGGACATAAAACTAGAAGTGAACACTAACAAATCCATGTGGTTTTATATCAAAAAGTTAAACAATCAGCAAACTTTAGACAGACAGACAGTTAGATAGATAGATAGATAGATAGATAGATAGATAGATAGACAGACAGACAGACAGACAGACAGACAGACAGACAGACAGACAGACAGACAG
>BJFM01000251.1:219202-254781 GCA_016586285.1 Arothron firmamentum | reverse complement strand
GGGGGGGGTCTTTGACACATGACATTAATGTAATTTGGATACGAATATAGGTCCTGAGTGATGGCACTGGGGGCGGAGAGGCGCAATTTCACACTTCATTCGCGATGGTTCATCAATGATCCTACTGAGCTGACTGCGTGTCTGGTGTCTTGTGGATGAATAAAAGAAAATTTTGGTTTTATTCTTTTTTCTTAAGTATTAACATCTTCAAGGTTTATTTCTAAATTCCCTCGTTTGCGTCCCCAATATGGATTTACGACCAAATCAACACCTACGATTTACATTTTAAAAGTTTTAAAGCGACTCAGTTCTAAAATGAAATTTCTTTAACTGATTTGGGGGGAAAAATCGTTGATGATCTTCAGGCCACAAACTGAAATGGTGGTGAACACAACATGCGGATTTTCCTTCTCTATTCGGGAATATGCTGTATTCCTAAATATATTTGCTTTGCTGTGCAGATAAAAATGCGACTCTTGGTATCTTTTTCATGGGGCCTTGATGAGTAATAGGCTGGGGTTTCTTTTTACGGTTTTTGTTTGTTTGTTTTTGTGTTGTTATATATATATATATATATATATATATATATATATATATTCCCACATAAATTTCACATTTAAAACAGACTTGTAAATCTATTCACTGGCTGCTTTAAGAGGAGACACCAGGCAGATTTTAAATAAACCCCGATGTAAAAACCTTCTTTACCGATTCATCTAAAAACTTGAATTATTCTGTATCAGATGAGTTATTCCTGATCAACTCCTTTAAAACAGCAGGCTCCAAATTATAAAGTCTAAACGACAGATGCCTTCGAAAATAAGAATTATATACAGGGCAGTTTTAAGCGAGATATTTCTGATATTGACCATTTGCAAACCTTCATAAATTCCTAAATAACAGGTTTTTATGTATAATTTGGTGTAACATAGAATATAATTTTTAAAAATTATTCATGCTCGGAGAGGAAGAAAAATATGATAAATTAAAGTTAAGTCACTGAATCAAAGCGCATTATGATCTATTGCAGATTAAATTGATTTAAAAGGAAAAAAATCAGATAAATGTAAGTCTGTTTTGGCGCTGTGAACTTTGAAATGATGGCTGATGCTGGCAGTGCTGCATCACACCAGTGTGATGATTCCAATTTAGTGTGCACGTCTGACATACAAACCATGGATGCACACATGGCGCACACATGCATTTGCGCCACTGCATGTGGGAGAAAACAGAAGAAAATCTCCTTTATTTAAATTAAATTAAGCCCATAAACCTGAAAGGTGTCTCTGCTCTGAAAACACGGGCTCCCACCCCGCTGTAGTCCATCATCCGAGGGCTGCTGGGAGATGAAGTATCTGCAGCAATTTGCGACTCGTGCACTCAAACAAATATCGAATTACTCTCTGGAGTGATTTAGGGCTGTGAACCAGACCTGATGATATTTTAGCTGCATTACCAACCTGCTGGGGTGCTCTCTCTGCTGTGCTCTGCAGAGAGCAGATGTTGGGGAAAGAGCTTTCCGAGCTCACAATGCAGCAAATCTCAGCGAGAGAGTTGGAGCCGAGCTCAGTTACGAGTGTGTCATTCCTGCAGCTTTTAACGGCGTCGAACATCAATCAGCTCAAAAGTTTGGACTTAGACAGGAAGTATCAGCAACACCAGGACTGTGACTGGTGCCTGAATGTTGTCTGATCTGTTTTTATCTCCAGACCCGCTCCAAGAACTTCCACCAGCGCAGTAAATAAAGATGGGCTAGAATGTGTTTTGTGTTTCCAACGGCATGTTCCGAGTGCGGTTCACCGTTTTTGGCCACAAACACAACGTGTGTGTATGTTTGTGTGTGTGTGTGTGTGTGTGTGTGTGTGTGTGTGTGTGTGTGTTTGTGTTTGTGTGTGGGGGGGCGGTCCTCGCTATTTCGAAATTATTTATGTTAGTTTGCTGGCAGTGTGTGTGTGTGTGTGTGTGTGTGTGTGTGTGTGTGTGTGTGTGTGTGTGAGACCTTCCCTTTTACAGCAGAGCCACCTGCAGTGAATAATGAAGCATGATCACACGCGCGCGCGCACACACACACGCATGCATAGTCAAAGTCACACATCTGATGTCTTCTCTGACTGCTGTTCATCTACAGGCCACATTGTTTTCAGGTGATCCTGAAACTTGTTACTTTAAATTTTCCTGGTATATCTAACAGGTTAATCCAAGTCCATCTGATGAGAGGGAATAATGGCCTTTAATTCTTTCATGCCTGAGTCATCCTGCTTCAGTATTCATGCTCTTTATATTTCAAATTGCTCGTTTGCGTTTGCTCCAGAACAAAAGCTGCGGCTGGAGGAAGTTTTGTCAGGAAGCGGGGAGAAGTCAGCAGACAGCCGGCAGCTTCTTAAATGTTTGTCATTGCCGGATCCTTCGAAACTGAGGCCCTATTGACTCTCAGCCGTGACTAATTTTTTTAGGAAGCCCCGCTTTATTATGTCGTATATCCCAAATCTTCCCTCACACAAAAAAAATATTGTCCCCCTGACCAGGGGTCGATGGGTCAGGATGCCAGTCTTCCATTAATCCATTAATCAGACCAGTCGGACGGAGACGCGAGGCCACATCCTACCGTGCCGCCGAAAACATTCCACTTTAGTCTCTCCAGTTTGGCTCTAGCCTGCAGCGAGGAGGCCTAATTGAGGCCTTTGATGGGCATTAATGCAGCGTGGAGACACGGCTTTGTGTCGGGCTGGAAATGGACAGAAAGCTGAAAAGGAAGGAGAGAAGCCCCACGCGTCCATCTTTTCTAACTTCACATAAAAGCACCCTTCCTTCTTCCGCAGGGATCCGCATCACATCACAGAAAACACGCGAACAGCAGTTCAGTGGCAGTGTCCAAAGTCAGGAAGGATTCAGCCATTATCTGGCATGATGACAGGTGGTCTAGCCCACGGGCCAAACATCTGCAACATCTGGAGTGATTCTGAATGGTGGCTTCGGCCTTTGACGGGGAGAAGAAGGAGCCGAGCCGCGCTGACGCGATTCATCCCTGCGACAGGCAGTTTATCTGACTGGATCACAGATTGACCTCCTGTCATAACATCATAGAGGAGCCTCATGTGAAAAAGCAGAGCTGTGGCAGCGCCGTGTGGGACCTTCGATGGGTCATCCCCATGAACTTTATGACTTCAGTAAAACACAGTGCTTCTTTTTCATCTTCCATATCCCACATATGAATGATGATCTCGGAGAGTAAAGGTGCTGAAGGCGTCAGTCAGAGACTGTAATTGAAGATTTCTCAAACCGAGCAGCTAATAGACTTTATGACTGCAGCACAGACGCACGCGTATCTTAGCATCTAAATATGGGGCTCCTCGGTGAATTGCCTTCTAAAATCTCCACAATCTCCAAACAGTTTAGTCCTTTAGACGCCTGTTTTCACACAAACGTGACCCTGCTCACTTCAGCCATTCAGAAATGTTGCTTTATTGCACATTAAATAGACTCTAACAGCAGCGGTGTGGCGTAGCTAACGTCAAGCAGACATTCCAGCGCTTACGGGAACTAAATCTTTACTGGCATGTGAACACATCTCTGATGGTACTCATATTTGCACAATGTTAATATAATTCAGTTTAACATGAGCCGGGCTTCTTTACAAGCGCATGCTGTGGATTTTGGCACGACTAGCGTCGATAACGCAGTGTGTGCGCGTTGATGAAAGTCAGAGGAAAATCCCTCGCAGATGTACACCGTTTGGCCCTTTGATTGCTCCATCAGGGAACAGTAGATCACAGTAAGTGACGTCTGATTCACCCACACTTTTTACTAACTTTGATTTAACGTCAAATGAATTGAAATAATGTGGGAAAAAAAAAAGCTTTTGATTTTCTGCATTTTTTGTTGTTGTTGTTGTTGTTGTTCAGGCTCCAAACTCAGCATGGCTTCAGAGTTCATGTGATGGTGGCACGTTGTTTTGGTAGACATCTTTGCAGCGTTTTTAGATTCCACTGTCGAGACACTGAAACAAATGAAGTGTTTTCTAGAATTCACAGCCATTCTGGGTACTTTTTCATCCCAGGTGTTTTGTATTTTTCATAAAAAGTCAACCAGTGAAAGTGAAAATATGTTGGAACTTTGACCTTCTTGCACCAGGGCTTTCATCTGGGTGTTTGCATCAGTTCCATTACGACAGAACAACTGTTGCCTTGTTGCTACCCCCACCACCGTTTGACCCCCCGATGTGAGCGCACCTGCAGGTTCACACGTCCATGCCTAATCTCACTGAGGGTCCTCTGGACGCTGATGAGATGGGCCTCTGATGGTTTTGAAGTGCTTCTTGTGCTCCACAGAAATTGGTTTCACATGAGTGGTGGACCAAATTGCGTCAGCAGATTTCCTAATTAAATTAAATAAAGAAAAAAGGGAAAAGGAGGAGAAAAAAGAAAGCCAGCGGTTGCACTTATCTTATTTAATAAAAGTGCCCGCGGAGATAAATATAGAAAAATCATCTGTTCTCGCTTTCTTCCTGCTAAATTTGATTTTCGGCTGGTGTGTAAGGTTGGTCTCCACGAGCCGAGCGGCAGCAAGCACCTCCACCATGTCGCCGAAACATCGGCGGAGGAGCTTCCAACATCTGCGTGCGTGTCAGATTTTCATTTCACAGCGTACTTTCTATGTTTACCAAAACATAAATGTCATAAAAGTACAAAGAAAAGCACACATGCACCCCAGAATGCTCTCTCCATTCGGGTGCATTTGCATGACCGCGCGTCCGACTTTCATCCCGTTTGGCTCCATAGAGCTTTCAAGCGGTCTGGAGATAGTGCCCGGCCCGTGCAGGCCCTCTATGAGCACATGAACCACAGATGAATGTTTATTAGGAGCTGGGGGAAAAATGTTTCCCATATGTGTCGACCCCCCACACTTATTTCTTCTTTTAGAGAGATGATGTGATGAGAGAATTATCTCGCTTCATCAAATTCAGAGCACACCCGGCAGAAGGCCGCGCCGGTGTGTGAGCGTGGTCTTCATGCAACCGTTGTGCTGCTGAAATTGCGTGAAAACACCCCTCTGGACTCACAATCGCATGTTAAATTTGCATGAACATGGTTCATGGTTGTCTCCCCAGAAAACCTAAAGCTACTGGGCTTTTGTTGTTGATGCTAACATCACATCATTCTGCTTTAAATCTGCACTTTACTGTTGACAGATAAAGATTCCAAATGAAGGAAAAGACTAGCAGGATCTTACAGATATATTAGGCAGATGTGCATAAATTTAACTGGGAGGGAAAAAAGCTTCTTTTCATCGATTGCACAATTTCAAGATTTGTGTGGCTGGAAATGCCAGCATACATGTTTGCTAATCCCTCATGTGTAGCTTCTACTCATTCAAGTAGGCCTTTTTTTCCCCAAGCAAATAATGGCACAGCTGCTACCAAACGTATTTTTGAAGTAATGCATCATATGCACGCTGCAAAATTTTAATATCATTTACATTAATCTTGTTTTTTAGATTACGGAAAAAGCTGTGAGATTGAAAGTGAGTTTTTTTGTTGTTGTTGTTGTTGTTTTTTTAAATTTGATGCATCATAAAATATACCCTTTTGCTATCAACAAAGGTGAACATGTGATGTACCATAAAAGAGTAGTTAAGCAGCAGTATAAAGATGCTCCAGAAAAGCAGCCCTGGTACTTCACCCAGCTCCAACCACTTCTGAGACATAATATTGTGCAAATAGTTTGCAGACTGCAATCTAGGAGACACTGTATCCTGCATAAATTACGCTAATGTCCAGCAATTTGTTGCTCCCCGCCGCCACAGCACACACGAAGGTCCAGATGCTGTTTTTATGGATGCAGCATTTTGGTTCCATCTACTTTTCTTCCATCAAGCAGTCATTTTTTTTTCAATGAGCATCTTTAGTATACATTAAACCTGGATGCATTTCTTAAAAATGAAGAAGAAGCTGAAGAAATATAGAAAAAAGAAGAAATGTTATGATCATGTATGATGGAAGCAGACTGATTTCCTTTGATCCTAACATCTTTTGGGTTTGGGGAGGGTGTCCTCCCTGTGCTGAGACCCAGTGAGGCCTGGAAGGGGGCTGTGCTGGGGCCACCGTGGACCCTACTGTGTTTATTTTGGTAGGCAGGTTGGAGTCTCGCAGCAAGGTGCTCACTGTCATCAGCGTGACCTGTGAACTCACGGGGTCTCCACCCCGGGACACTCACACTTCGTCACCGGGACTCCAGAGGAGAGGAGCAGAGCAACGTGTCGGACGCGTCCTGAGGAGCTGAAAGGTCAAGATGGCTGTTGAATACGTACGTATATGTGAGTAAACACTCCGGTTCTGTCATGTAGACAGAATATTCTCTTTTGTTTTTGATTATGTGCTGTAGAATGTGTATGTTTTTGGTCCTGTTTTCATGTTTGCTGTTTTGTAGAAGTAACTTCTACAGTGGCCTGATGATTCCTGCTGGCTCAACGGTCAGCACCTGTGGCTCAGTTAACACACAGCCAATAAACTGTCTACTTCAGCAGCCTTTTGCCTGCAGTGTGATCCACCTTCCTGCCCACATGTCCCACAGGAGGCGCTGTGAGTGGCTGGGGAGCCCAACGCTGTCCGCCAGATGCTACACTGACACATCACATATCAGACGAGCTACAAGTGCACTTAAAGGTATCAGTCTCCTTTTTTCCTCCTCTCCTCTCCTCTCCTCTCCTCTCCTCTCCTCTCCTCTCCTCTCCTCTCCTCTCCTCTCCTCTCCTCTCCTCTCCTCTCCTCCCCATTGATGCTGTGTCATGACTGATGTTGTGTCAACTATTGTTGACTGTGGCGCCCTCATTAACGACCTAATTCTAAACTGGTACTCCATGCCAAAAAGGTTGCTGACCCCGGCTCCAAACTGACAAAATGGGCTGAAAGTGCTCATTTTGAAGCCCCATCTCTGCAACAGTATTGATGACCAACACTTAAATCCATTTGACCTTTTTTAGTGAAGGTCAGCGGCAGAGAAAACAGAGAGCCCTCTCACTGCTCTAATATCCTGGAATGTCCTGGAAGGAGCAAGGGTGGGGGGGTTAGAGAACATTCAAGCAGGATCCTAATCAGAGTCATGTTCTTTATTTAATTTAAGAGGACACTGGTGCAGACACAGATGCCTCGTTCCTCAGATGGCCATTTATTTACTTAAGCAAGTTTGAGAAAAGGACGAGTGTCGACGGTTTCAGCCCCAAACCCTGTGGGCTGTCTGTCCCTCTCAGGGCCTTTAATCTGATTTATCGATTCCCTCTAAGTCGACCAAATGATCAAAAGACACAAAATGATTAATTAGAGATATTGTATTCAATATTGAGGTATTTCATTCCTATGTCTTTAATACAGCTGATGGTAAAGACGGCAAATACAGAAGCATTTAAAGCCTTCTGGGTTGGTCACAAACCTTTCCTGTGTGTCTGAAGAAGGCTGTGAAAATAAAACCGTTCCACAGTCGTTTATTTGTGTCCTTTAATAATCACCATTCGGGAACATTTCTTCATTTATAACAGCTGTGTTGTGGCAGTTACATTTATACACAAACACACACAAAAAAAAGATTTTGGAAAATATTTGGTCTAAAATCACCAAAGATTTGTGCTTTCTGAGTGACGTAACATTTAAACGCTTCGAGTTAAGACCTGGTTCTGCCGAATAGAAACCGAGCTGTTTCCATGGCAACAGTTAAGTTTGGAAACGTGAGACCAATCACTAATATATCATATTTCTCTCTGCTGTTTGTGTGACTAATCAGAACCACGTTTGCGTGGAGTCATGATGGAAATTAGCGTCGTTGTTTACTTGCATTACTTTCCTGGTAAGTTTTAAATTTAAACATTTATGATTCATTTAATACAAGGTATTTTCTGCATTTTTTCCTTTTCTTTTTTTTCAAGAAGAATAAATTCTTCCATAAATGCGATCAGTATTTTCACTAATCTGGTATG
Source organism: Arothron firmamentum (assembly GCA_016586285.1). Taxonomy (NCBI): domain Eukaryota; kingdom Metazoa; phylum Chordata; class Actinopteri; order Tetraodontiformes; family Tetraodontidae; genus Arothron; species Arothron firmamentum. The sequence goes on along the minus strand of BJFM01000251.1, from coordinate 246,816 downwards.
TTGCGGCACGCTATGAGGCTGCCGCTCCATGGAAGCACGGTGTCTCCTCTGTGGTCCCAGCAGCTCCGTCTGCCAGGTTCTGGGAGCTGCCATGCTGGCAACAAAGCCCTGTTCATCCCGTTTCAGGCAACCAAGTGATTCCAATTAAAGTTGCATGTGTTGTTTACTGAGGCTGGGGTCGTGCAAGTCAAACATGAAGGAACCTTGGATCACTCTGACCCGAATCTGGTCAGAATAACAGTCAGGTCCAGCTGATTAAGCCTGCTTTGAGTTTTTTACTGTATAGCCGGGGAATGAGCTCATGGATGTGAGATGCAACAGCCTCAAGTTCACACAAACAGGATCTTTAGAATGAGGAGGAACACTGAGATTGACGCATGTTGGCAACGGTTAGATCAAATGAAGATCAGCATATTTAAAATGTAAAGGAAGGAAGTGGGAGTTCTTTTCCTTCTCGGACTTCCGATGGTTACAGGAGAAAGGTGATCTGACTGAGAGGGCAGAGACAGGAGAAGATAAATAAGGAAGTCTGTAGCGCCTGAGGAAAAACATACACAATACTGAGTAATGGAACTTGCAGATGCTTGGGAAGAATTCCGTAATCCAACAGTTTTGTCCAAGTTGGACTGACAGTAATACAGTTATGCTTTTTTTTAAACACAAAAAAATGTGAAAATGAGCTGGGGGGAAAAAATGTGGTGATGATGTTGGACTAGGAAGATTCTTTCTGTTTTAGTGCACAATAAAACTGAATTTACATTTTTTTTTTTTTTTTTTTTTTCACAGTTTAACGCGTGTGTGCTGGCTGTAGCCCCGTGTCCGATGAGGGGCTCAAAGCAAAGGTGTAAGGCCCTGGAAACACACGTGTTGGCCATTGTGAAATATTATTTTAAGGTTTTCCTACACGTCATCAGCCTTGAAGCTTTAACATAAAAATGAAATGATGGTTTGCCGGTTTGACTTTGTAGCTTTGTTGTTTACTTGTTTGTCCAGGACGTTACAGCTCCGCCGATGGTAAACTTGTCAGGAGCGTTTCAGAGTTCCATACCCTGGATTTCAGATTCACATGGAGGGAGCTGCTCCATCTCGTTCTGAGCAGCTTTTTGAACCAATCAGAGATTATTGGGAGCTTATGAAAGCACGGAAAAGAAGATGAGCGATCAGAAACATCTAGGTATGGACGACTGTGTGTGTTACGCAAGTGCAAGTGACAACTGCGTTAGCGGCTGTTTCAGTGCGGTCAGATGAGGCGCAGGCCCACGAGCTCCCTCGGCCACTTTTTCACTCCAGCAGCAAGAGTTGCACGAACACACACACACACACACACACACACACACACACACACACACACACACCTTCAGGCCTTCTTGTTTAGCCCTTGTGTCCTGCTCACTCACCATCATATTCTTTTGTTGTCACAACAGTACAGCCCAACGTGTTGTTGTCTTCCATTTGTTTGCCTGAGAAAATAGGAACGTTGCATAAAAGACGTGTCAGAAACTCGAGCCTTTATTTTTTCAGATCCAGAAGAATCTTGGAATCCTGATCACAGTAATTCCCTTTATAGGAATAGGTGGGGCTGCATGACTTGTTTTTTTTGGGGTGGTTTTATAACTTAGTTTTAAAGCAACATTTCAAAAATTCCTAAGTCCAATTTATAAATTGTCTGTTATATTTCAAAATGTGGAGAAGGCAGGTTTTTAAATGAGTCCAGAGTCAGACTTGAGAAAAAAATCTGCACAATTAATCTGTTTTTCTTTTTCTTTTTTAAAATGTATTTTACTATTATTAGAACTTAGTCTAATCCAAGATTAAGAACCTCGTTTACTAGGAAGTCCTGAGATTTTAAAGGTCTGACAAGCAGACAGTTCATGTAAACAAAGGTCGGGGTAGATGTACTGAACTTTAAAAAATGACTCTAAAAGACGGGAATGACAGTAGTAAACAGTTCTGGTCGGCCGCAGCAGCCAAGCGGCGTTCCGGCCTGTGACTCACAGTTCACGTTAGTGTCTGTGACTAGCGGAAGGGTGTCTCCTCAAACAAGCGCCCTTTTCATTTCCAGCTTTTACACCCGGGCACAATATCTTTTGCTGCTGCTGATTCAATTGCTGCTAATTACTCAATTGCTATCACATGCATGAGCAATTGGATAACATTTTCAAAGGCCTGTCTTCAAAAATAACCTTTGTTCCCACCCACCCTTTGAAAAATGAGGATTCCACTTTGCTCATTCCTTGTATATTATACTATTATTCCTCTGCGGGTTTGTCCATTTTCTTCGCCTCGAGGACAGCTACAGGCGACGTCAGCACCTCCTTTGAAAGCTTTGGTAAAAGGAGAAAATAGGCTCTGGCATGTTGACTGAAGGCTGAATTTCCCAGGAGCCTGAAATAGACGGCGATTAATCAACATTTAATTGCTCTCTGAACATCTGTGTGAACCCTCACAGGGTGAATCTGAACACGTCTGCCGGACTCACACCTGGTGGCAAAATGAAGCACCCAATCTGGTCAAAAAAACCCAACTTTTTAATCTTTCCAGTGATGTCACTTTGAAAGGAAAATAAAACAGGATACAAGTGAAGACGAGAACTGCGGAAATCACTGAATCCGGCTCGATTTCACCTTCATCCCCAGAAAAAAAAGAAAAACCATCTGAAACAATCCAGAATGTATCTGAGCTTTGTTTGATGATGATTTGCATAATACACTTTGAAGGGGGGAGGGGGGAGGGTTACTCATCTCAATCCCCAGCTCTTTTGTATCTGCAGATTACAAAAGGCCTGTTTCCAGTGCCGTGCACGCTACCAACTACCACGAAGAGACTATCAAAGGGAAGGAACGGGCTTTCAAGTTAGGACCCTTCGATTGTGTTACAGATTGGTTCCAGGTGAGGCAGCTTTGGGAACCTCAGCCGGAGGAAAATTGCCCCTCTGTGCAGCGCTCGTGAGAGGCAGGGAGGCTTCACGGTTGGCATGGTGCTCCGGAATTCCAGTACTACTCACGTTTGGTGGGATTTCTGTGGGATCTGCACTGGGCCTCCAGAATCTTGTTGTGGTTGATTGCAGCTACATTAAAAGCTAAGTCCGGACAAAGAAGAAGGGGACGCAGAGTGTCTGGCTTGTTGAACAGCTATAATTACCTGCATAATGTTCGGGACATGCCTTTCATACCCTCTGAAGATACATCTTGGGCTTAGTGTTCAAAACAGACATTTTCCAGTTCTTCTTCTGTGTTGAAGTGATTTTCAGAAGGAGGCTTTGCTGCTCTTTTTTCCTTCACACGTCTTGACGGTATCTCAGGGATTTCATCGAAAATGGCGACGTTCAGACGTTAATTTCTTTCAGCGATTCCTCTCAAAGTGAAAGAAAGCCTTTCATCATGTGCAGAAACATCCATGTGGGTTTAAATGGCTGCCACTTTCACTCATTTCAACATGGAGGCAGAAATTTCAGAGGTTTGTGCAGCGTAGCTCCTGGTAAATACTCTTAATTACCTTAGTTGCAGTTTAGGCCATTAAAGCCAGCTCTCGCGTTCTTCCTGACCGTCTCATAGTTTCCTTTGGCGGTGCCAGTTGTTCTGTAACTGGCACCCATCCTCCATCATCTCTATCTTCTGGTGATATGGTTGCGCTGACTCCGCCCAGTCTCGGATCCCTCAAGGTCTTCTGAGCAGTTAAAGCTGCGCAGATCCTCCAGGGGGACTCTGAGCAGAGACGAAAACCTCTCACGCACGTGCAGAGTTACTCCCCGCGTCTGCTGCACACACTCCTGTCAGGCCTGATCTGAACCAGCCTACGTGTGGGGAGGATAATTAGGCAAAAACGGAGCCGAGCCCCGCGCGGGCGTGCCAAGTCGTGGCATTATGTATCACTCACCTGTCTGCTGAAATAAACCAAGATGAGGAAACATCTGCTGGCGTTTTCCAGCCAGGCTAGAACGTCTGTCCTCGCCATTTCCTGGGAGTTATTTTTAAATGACCTGCTTGACATGGGGCAACACAGCGCGGCTTAATATCAGTCATCATAAAAATCCAGGACAGCTTCAGGGACAGAATCATCGTTTCTCGTTAACTAATTGAAATTGTTTAAAATTTAAAACAAGCTTCTTGAACATGTAAATGCTGAAATGTCACATCTTTTTTAACCAGGTGTCTCTGTTTGCAGCAGGTCGTGACACACCTGTAAGGTGGCTTTTTAAAGGGGGGGGGGGGGAAGGCTTTTGTGGAGAATTTAATTTCGCCATGGGTGAAATGGTTATTTCCACCTTCAGCGAGCACAACAAAGTGGAGCCTGTGGGCTGAGGCCACACACAGCAAATAAGCTGTTATTCCAAAGTTGTTTGGAAGGATTGTAGGGAGATTGCTCTCGTAATGAAAAGAAAATAGAAGGGATGTTCCCAGAGGCAGCTCAGGGTTCACACCTCTGCTCCCTCCACCCCATGTTCTTCACCCATATGGACTCGCCCTTTCCTTAAGAGAAAAAGAAGAAGGCCTGGAGGCCCATGTGATCATGTCCTGTTGAGGATTTACTGATTTTCTAATCACAGCTCTGGCTCTTCTTTTTTTTTCTTTGTTTTACAGAGAAAAAAAGCAGCAAACACAGGCACTGAGGATGGACCTGCTGAACAAAGAAAAGAGCGAGCGCTTGAGGACACTCAGAACTCCTGATTGCATCTACAAGGTCAGTGTAATTACAACATGCTTTAGCCCTGATGCACTGTGTTGCAGGAGCACGTCGCTCGCAATTATGGAGTCTTTTCATCCATTAAAACACACGCATCCACTCGCATCATGCCAGTTCATGTCTATATCATCTTGCTAGCATGTGATCAGATCAGAGCGCCTCTTTGTCTTTGTACAAAGGTTGTCCCTGACACACTGTCCTGCCTGGCTGAAAGGAGAGACTGTGGACGATGTGGGAAGAGGATGCACGGACTAAGCGGAGAATGAAAACCATGAGCAGGGGGAGGAGGAGGAAGTGCTGTATTTATGCTTTTCATGGCCTCTCCTCAGTATCAGGGGGCATCAAGTCCTGCAGGCGATCCTGTGGAGCTCAGTCTTATTCCGCTGGCGGGGTCTGCCTTTTCTAAAGCCTCCTCTTTTCCTCTTGTGGTAGTTACATTGTGCTTAAACCAGAACCACAGCTCTGTTCCTATCCCCAGGATGCCAGACGTGCACCGTCTGACCTCCAAAAACGCTAACAGATAAAGACAGAGCGGGCAGCAGAGGAAACTAGAGCTCAGTCCAGGAGAGTCGGCGAAAACATTTTAGTATTTTTTAGATGAGGATACACGAACCGAACCAAGCGGCAGAGCACTTGCCATCAAAGGACTAAACCCACGCACGTCATCCGAGCACCACAGCCGTGTCCTGTCTGTCACTGAGCAACAGGGTGTCAACCACAGTGTGATATCAGTCAGAGAAGGACAATCCAAACAGATGTCATGTTTGACAAATCCACACGGTTGCTACTGCAGCCCTACAAGCTCATTAGCTGAGTTAGCGACACAGCCAGTGGGCCCACGAGCCCAGAACTAGACGTTTTTCACCACCGCACGACAGTATTGTTTTGTGAAATGTTCCATTATTTGTTTGGGTTAAACTAAACCACCAAAGATTGCATCAGTGTGGAGAGGTTTTTTTTGTATCCATGCATTCGTACTTGTGTGGGCTCCTGTGCCTATTTTTGAACATCCTCTGCCTAAATGACAAAGCATCTGCGTTAGGTTTGGCGGCGGCGGTGGTTGCGTGGGGGCATTTAAAATCGAATCGAAAGAATATCACAGTCCAGCAATTTAACCTGAGGTCATCGCTAACCCTGCTGAGAATCCTTTTAGCGTTCAGAGCTTATTTACCCAAAGAAAACAAGGATGGAAATTCTTGCTTGCTTCGGATTTTGGAGGCCAATTTTTACTCTGCAGTTTTAACTCGACCCAAATAAGGGTTTGCTGCTGTCATGCGTCCATAACTGCAGGCATGTGCAGGAGGATGCATGCTGCAGATGGGCCTGGCCTTTGGAAAGAGCCCCGCTTATCAGAGTTAATAAAATAACATCATTAAACTGTTAGTCACTGGAAAGGAGCCAAGGACTCTACCTGATGTGACATATTGCTGTTTGATGATGAATATGTGGTCATAGCAGCAACTTTTAAATCAAGAAACCCCTCTGATAATCTTACCTGGGTAATTCGGTGAGATAATATTTCGGCTACTGGGTGAAGCAAGAGTTAGTTTTTCCACTGTGCTGATCAGGATGCCAGGAAAGAGAACGGCTGCTGGCAGCAACATTAGTCCCAAAGAATAACGTAACCAACTATTTTTTCCCCCTAGACAGCTCAGAAAAGAAAGCAGTTTAAAGAGATATCACCTCCTGTGAGAGTCAGTGACGACAATAAAGACAATTACACTTTTCTGTCTATGTTGTTTTGCAGGCCTGAGTAGGCCTAAATATGGCAATGGCCTCTTGTTTTCACCCGTGCACATACAGTATGTACTGTATATAGCACGGAGCCCTTACTTTGGGACTAAACTCTTGCTGCTGTGGCGTTTTCATGCACGTCACTCATGCGTGCCAGTATTTGGGAGTACTTCTGTCTGTGGTGAAGGATATGTATAGATACACATGGCATGACAGCCTTGTGCGTAATGTCAAAAGCCTGACTTACCGTAAAAACTCTTCATCTCCAATCCAGAAGCTGACCCCAGACCATCCCCAGAGCACCTGCCACGTCAGCCCTTCATCGCCATCACAACGCCCTCTCACACTCCAGCTCTTGACGGGGTTTTTATTTTTTTATTTTTTACACAGGGCTCCAATGGCAGCAAAAGGGATGGGTGGGGATGACAAACGCACAGATCCATGTTATTCCCGTCATTTGAAATAGCAATCAGAGCTGATCTAATTAAGCCTGCCTGCATAATTGAGGTCTTTCAGGAAACGCTGACAGGCTCCAGATACTTGTGCACCCGTCCCGCCAGAAGCACCGGGAACTTAGGGGGAGTCGCGACAGAGACTTTTGCGAGGAACGTAAACCAGACGCCAGCCTCCTGTGTGTCCCATGAATGCTTGAAGGAAATAATGCTGCATATATCAGAGCTCTGCCTACACTCATTTTAAAAGACTTGTGCATTTGCCATTGTCCAGGTCCACGGTTGTTTGTTTAAGCTCTGACTCTGCATACGTGAATGTGGATTACATTTCTCTGGCTTTTTCTGTGTCGTCCTGGTCTGTTAGCCCTCTCAGTTAAGAAGCCTTTAGACGGGCGCTGCCTCTCTGTTTATGGGAACTTTCATTTCTCTAGAAAAAGTTAAATCAAAATAGTCTGAGTATCTTTTTTACATGAATTCCTTTTTACCAAAAAGTCTTTTTTTTTTTTTGCCTCCACTGATTCAGCGATAGCATCTCCACAGTCATCCTTCATCCAAGCATGTTTCTAATCTGAGTTACTGGATGAAACATATTGTTTTATTATTTCCACACTGATTTGTTTCAGTTTTTCAGCTGGGATGGATTTCACCCGAGGCAACACTGGGAGTCCAGGAATCTTCCACAACTTTGAAACGCGGGCCGAGATTCAGAGCTCTTTGGCACCGTGTTCCAGTTTAGATTTTCATCCAAATTGATTTGCATCTAAACGCAAAGTAAACATGACACAATCCATCTAGTTTGCAACAAAACCGATCGAGCCTTGAGGAAGAAGAGAGGGAAAACCCAGCCAAGTTTGACTTGGTAGGCTCCACTTTGCTGCACATACACGTACGAACCTTTCCCAAAAGCAGCGTGGCTCCATAAACTTTAATAAAAACTGAATATGAAAAACTGCAGCCCAAGTATTGACAGGCATTAAATGCATGGATAATAGCACTCCTTTTGCACGCAGATTTGCATATGGGCGACTCCCAGCCAGCACACTAAATGTTTACATTTCTTTGTTTAATGTAGTCTTCAGAGCCTTTAGAGCACCTAGTGGATTATATAATATATAAGTTTTCACTTTCTTAAAACGCATACATGTGTGGAGTTGCCGTGACAACAGCCATGACAGTTAATAAATCTGGTTTCGGTCCGGAGATCTGTGCTGGTTATTCCTCCGCTGCAGGGCTTCCTATAATTCTCCCTGATAGCCTCTGCTTTTGTCACACGCATGCTAACTCTGGTTTCATGCTGTCAGATAGGATCGGTTCATGTGTGGGCTTCCTGTCACCGAGCCGAGCAGGTTAACCCTGACGGGACTGAGGTTTGGGTTTCGGGTGCCAGCGGGTGTCACGCAGCAAAAACTGGCACTGGTCGTATAGTTTACATTTCTTTTCACCTTCTTGACGACATTATTGCTTATAGTTGTGGGCAATCGTTTGAGAATTACACACCTCTTCTTGTTTGTAACGCCTGGTTGAAAAACCGTGGGATCAGAGCAGGAGAGGCCCCAGAAAGAAGAGATGCAGTGAGGAGGAGGGAAAGAAGATGAACATGGAGCAAATAGGACGATTGGATAAAGGAACAGCAAGCAGGCACAGGAAACTAGTAGAAGGGGAGTTTGAATGCTCATCAGCAGGATGTAAGGTCACAGAAAGGTCAAAAGGTCAGATCTTTTCTCAGCCAAACGTTTTTTATTCTCCTTCTAGAGCAGTAATCACCTGTCAGTAACGTGCCTTAGAAATTAGTACAATAATTCTGTTTGCCACTCTGGATGATATCCAGACCATTTAAAACCCCCATTTTTGACACCAAGGTATATTTTTTCAATACATTTACATATATGGGCATATCAGTGTATTGCTGCCAAATATTCTCGCCACCACAGAATTAATTTGAAAGAACTGCCATTGCAGTTCATATTGTAATCTACGCAACAGAACACACAAACCATAATACGATATCTGTCAATAATACACAACATAACAAAAACACATGCCATCACAGTGCTTAAACCTCTTCTTTGGCTTTCCTGTAGTAGTATAGTATAATATCTTATTAATGCCGCCTATTGGTTTCCAGCGGACCAGACCCAGACCAGCGTGACGTTCAGCAGAAGAGACATGTAAAATAATATTGTCGCGTTTCCAAGAAATCCCATGTGCATAAACAGAAAGCAGAGCTGTTTTCTTTAAACCGCACCAACTTTTCTCATGCCATCGACAATGAGGCTTTATTCAGAATTGGGGGGGGGGGCTTTTAAAAATGACATCACTCCTAATCTTATTCAAAATGATAAATTTAGCATTTGTTGGTAATCAAAATATGACAATACCAAATGCGAGTATTTATTTAGTCTTTTTTTCTTTTTTTTTAGATCCAGGCTCCAATTTTGTAATTTTTTAACAGGTTCACACAGCAGCTAATGAAACCCTCACCCATGAGGCAACCTGAACAGTTGAAACAGTGTTAAACAAGCTTTTATTCAGACCAGGCTGGGATTGATAGTAATGGGAAAGTTATTGGCTTCATGAAGATTTTGTTTTCAGGCCCCACTTTCAAGGCCGGAACACACACACATACACACACACACACACACACACACACACACACACACACACACACACACACACACACACACACACACACACACACACACACACACACACACACACGCACACACACACACAAAAAAACAGTAGGAAATACATTCAAAAATATCTTTTTGTTGTTGTTATAATGAGAGTTTACAGAGGAGGAACAAGATTTGCACTCAGGTCTCAGTTATGATCAATTTTAAGAGTTTATGATAGAACTAGTCACGATACTGAAAGGTACACATATAGGGGACTTGCTTTGCGATCATTTTAAACTGCAAGTTTTTTTCTGATCGACGCGAGTGTCAACAGACTTACAAGAGCTCACAGTGTTTTCTTGATTTATTTCTGGAATACGAACAGAGAACTCAATATGTTAGGATTAGACTAAGATCCATTGTAAGCAACTCAAACAATGAATGGGGGGGGGGGGCGAATACAGCCAGCAGTCTATCCGGGATGAGGCCCAGAGCCCGACATCACATGGCTGGATGTGTCTCTTGATGTATGTCTGTGGTCATTACCAGCGAGATCGGCCTGGTCCTGTTACAGCTGCTGTGACACCACATGAGTTACAAATTAAATACTCACAGAGAGAAAAAACACTCCCAAGGGCCCCTGCTTTACAAAGCACAATGCCAACAGCCCATGTGCCGTTTTTGAAGATATATGCGACCATGAATGCACAGTCCCCTCACAACGAGTCTTTGATTGTTGGACATCTTCGTCCTGGCATTAACAAAATCATCATTGCTTTGGTCTCTTGTAAAACCCCCCACTGATGAAAGGGGTAGGGTTAATTCTATTGGTTTTAAAATATGAACAATTGGTGGTGATCACAGCAGTTTTCCAAATAAAGGGTTGTGCTGGAAACTATCTTACCATTGAAAAGCATTGTAAAATCCAAACCTCAGCCGCCTGAGCTGCAGATTGCGAGATGGAGAAAAACATTCTGTGGTCCCGATAGCGATGGTTAAATGGAAGCAATTGTTATCTGTCTCACACATGTGGATCATGAATTATTAATGTTAGACATGGTTTTCTGATCATGGTAGAATTAGAATTGAAAAAGATGATAGGCCCGGACGTAAAGAGAGGCAGGTTGTGGAGGGCTGTGATAGAAGAGGAAGCCAGGAAGTTGGAAATGAATTCCTTTGCTTTACGGGCTGCACATCAAGTGGTCTGGGGTCAAAGTTTTTGTGAGGCCCGTGTGGTTTTTTAGCCAATAAATCCTCTGCACATATTTAATCGAGTCAAACGTGCTGCTGGAAAGGTGCACTGATGGACATACGGCCCACATCAGAGAGTGAAGTTGCATGTTCCACACACACACACACAGACACACACACACACACACACACACACACACACACACACACACACACACACACACACACACACACACACACACACACACACACACACACACACACACACACCCTGCTCCACCATTCAGAGACAATTCCCATTCTTCATACAGATACGGGCCACAGGCATATAATATAAAAGTTTATGGAAAAATGTTTAATTGAGGCTCTCGTCTGCTGTAATTTTCTCCTTGTGATACAAAGTGTGACTGAGTTGAAATTTCAAATAAAAAGAACTTGTGGATCCTGTATTACACAAATATAATTGACCAAAATTGGCATAGATTTACAAAGATGACACCGTGCTAATGAGGCATGTCTGCAAGTAACTTCCGAATTAATAAATTTGGAATGTGTGCAATTCTCCAGTTTTTCCACTTCAAAGCACCAGTGTTGTTTATTTCAACTCATATAAATTAAATTATCTCTACTGTGCGTGTCTCACATATGTGTATTTTGACTTGCTCACATTTATGCAGAAGCCCACAACTATAATCAGTCTGTATACCCAGTGTTGTTTTAACGCTTTGATAATTCAAAAGCTCTTATGATTGTTTTAGTTTAGCACTGATACTATCCTTTATCTACATTATTTCAAATTCATCACACTCCCCATTCCCCTAAAAACCCAAAATTTCTGGACTGTCCTTCCCTGCTTAAATGTGCAAAATAAATAAATATTTCCAGCAGAGTAAGTTCACATGTTTTCAAACTCTGTATTTTTTCCCAGAATGTACAGACAGGTTCGTCATTTTTTTTGCCTGCATTCTCTTCACACGCAAAGACAACATAAATTACAAAACAGCGATCACACATCATCTAAAATATTTTGATAACTAAAATTTCTCAAAATCTACAGGTTGACAATTTAAGGATATGGGCACCCACGCCATCTGCTGTTTATAGTTGGGAATTTTTTTAACTATTTATTTTTAGGGAGTCGATGCATTCAAAGAAAAGATGCAATTTATTTAAAATTTTGCCATGCTCCACTATATAACGTTGTTTTTTTAAACTTCCAATTATACATCTGAATTGTGTCATATCAAATAAATAGTTCATGAACCGTTTAGAAACGTGATAGTCCCATTGATCATGCTATTATTATAGGATAGTTATACTCTGCCTTCATCAAACATGGTATGCATTCCGTTTGCACTGAGAACAAAATTTAATAAGCCACACGACGATCTTTAATAATATAATTGTTGTCAATTGTATGAACTTACGTCACAAAGAACACCCTAGGACACATTTTACTTTCAGGCAGTTTGTAGGGTACCAACGGGGGTCTTTGTAGCCGCTATTGTTAGCTTAGCTCCAGCTACAACCGAGCATCCTTCTAGAAAAATACCACGGGAAGAAAGAGACACCCACTTCTCTCATACATTTAACGCTAAACCGGCGAAAGGGAATCTCTTCGGAGACAAGAGTATAAAGGTATTGGATTAGTAGCGTCACTAACCAGCTAAATTTTAACTGCATCTGTTTAATAAATTATTTTTATTAATTTTTATTCGGGACGACTATATAAAACGGAGTAGCGGAGACCGCATCTCTGTAATTCTTTAACCGTGAACGTTATATGGATGACAGTAATTTTTATGTGAATATTGTCAAAATGTTGTCAGTAGATTTGATGTTAAGTAATAAATGGTTAACTTAGGGCATTAGTCGCAGGACGGTTACGAGCACGCTAGCCTTTGAGCTAACAATGGGACAAGGAAATTATGAAAATAAAGCTTTCGGTGTACTAAATTTCTTGCTTTTGTTTTAATACCTTGGTTATGCTTTATGAAATGTTGTATTCATTAACGGCCCTTAAAACTTAGGTAACATTACACGTCTGCATCGGTTAATGATTGTTAGCATTCATCTAAAGATTAGCCGGCGTCTCTGAAGGAAGTTACGTTCTTTACCCTGAAAATAGAGGCCCGACATTTTCACTAGTTTTTTCATTCATTATTTGAATTTGTAAATTAAATATATAGTTTTAATGTCTAATCCATAATGCTCATATACCACTGGTTATGATCAGATAACGGGCCACACGACAGTTTGTTATGAACGTTCAATTTAAATCTTCCCAACGCCGGTTATAACCCAAATTATGAGCCCAAATAAATGAGCGTTTCAAAATTACGAGATGTCTTTGCATGAATCCTTGGCTTCAGTTCAGACTGCTAGCATCGTGTTCAGTTCCAGCAGTATAGAAAATGGACGTATATTGTAAAAAGATGTTGCTACCATCTCTTCTAAGGTGTTGGAGCACAAGTCCATCACTGCATGTGTAAATCTTTATATAGGGGTTAATAAATCTCCATCTTCTACTTAAAATATTTTGATGATAGGAGAAGTCTTATGATTAAGAAAATTGTAGTTATTTTCATATGTGTATAAGTGGAAGATTCTTCCATCCACAAAAGCACAGAACTGTCCTAAAGTTGTATTTGTCATGCAGTCTTTAGACCTCAGCCACTGTTGTCGGTTACACCTTTTCTCATCCTTATGAGAAATAAAGAAAATAGTAAAACATGCAGTGTCGTGCATTGCAATATATGTTACAGGAATATAATAACATGGATCTGAAATATATATTCCGTAGTTAGTCTGAAAATGTTGTAGTTGCACATAATTAATATTTTCTTGATAACAGTTGGAGTGTGAATGAGGCACCATCAAACAGTTGGCAAGGCCTAAAAAATAGAACCTGTATTATTATCTAACCAGTTTTAAAGCCAGACATGTGTGCGATCCTCCTTCAAAATGTATCTGAAGGAGTAACATTAATTTTCTGAGATAGCATTTCTCTCTAGTGTTAACATGTGTAAACATATATAGAAGTGTACCATGTCCCTCTTTGATTTCTCTGATTTCATCCTGGTTGTCAGGAAATATGCAAACATATTGACTGAAGTTTATGCTTTTAATGGCTAAAAAATTGTCTAGAGCAGTGTCAGTGTTTCTTCTCAATTCTCACATTGCTATTTTATCTGCTTCTGGTTAGGACTAAAAAAAACCCAAACAAATTTCCATTGTCTTTTATTTGGCAGTCATAAGATAAATGTCCTCCCCCCACCCCTTAGATGCCTTCAGCGATGGTTGGCAACGCTGCTGCCACTTCTGCCATTCCAGACCTGGGAAATGGAAGTCATCAGGAGACCATGAAGCAGATTTTCAACGTGATAGACAAGAAGGTTCGCAACATGGAGAAGAAGAAGGTATGGAGTTCATATATAATCTGATAAACCTGCGAGGTTTTGACTTTTTTGCTTATGCACCACTGTTTTTCTTTGAGGCCATTTTCTCCCTGTATCGTATCCCTGCAGCTTCATGCTGGCAAAACAAAGGAGCTTCAGCAGAAATTCTAACTGAATAGAAAATGTTTGCTCTTTTCCTCAGACAGTCTTGTGTCAGTTTCGTCGCTCTTTGTTTTGCACCTACTTTGTTCTTACTGTCATAGCCTGCATCTGGAAAGTGATATATCTTGGAGCAGACCCTCCTTCACTAATAAAAACCACACTGACAGCTAAACTTTTTCAGCTGTGTGAGAGGTCAACCTCTGAATTTCTGCTCTGTTCTTTCTCTTTTTATTCCTCATCTCATATTTGGCAATTTGTGCTTCTCAATGATCGCACAGTCCAAACTGGATGACTACCAAACAAAGAAGAATAAAGGGGAGCGACTGAATCAAGATCAGCTGGTAAGACCAAAAAAACCCATCAATTTAGAAGCAGCTTTTCATTGTTGTGAGTCTGCTGCAGCATAGATAATGCAATAACATCTCATAGATAACCTAATACTGCATTCTGCTCCATTCAATGAAAACAAATATGGAAGCAATGAAATGTCCATTTTCTCCCCAAAATGCACCTGAAGGAAGCCTTAACAAAATACCAAGAGGTTGTCAACAATCTGGAGTTTGCTCGAGAATTACAAAAGAGCTTTGTGACACTGGGCCAAGAGGTGAGCAAGACGTTGTGATTATTGTCAGCATGATATTTGGATTATGCTAATAATTATTATTAATAAAAATGACCATGTACACGTTTAGGTTCAAAAGACATTTAAGAAGACTGCGAGACGGGAACAGTTACAGCGAGAGGAGATGGAACAACGGCGGCTGAAGACGGTTTTGGAGCTTCAGTTCATACTGGACCAGTTGGGTGAAGACAATATCAGACAGGAGCTTAAACGAGCAGACGCCACTGGTGCGCCTCTGCTCACCGATGCTGACCTCACTTCCCTGGATGAGATTTATAAGCTTGTTGGGCCTGGGAGGAACTATGACGTGAGGTATGTTTGTCTTTAACGGTGCTTCTGATAATAAGCTGTTTGTTCCCACTTGAACCTTCACTTTGTTGTGTAATTTCCAGGTTGACCGACCAGTATAAGCAGGCGTCGCTACACTTGTGGGACCTGCTTGAAGGCAGGGACAAGGCTGTGGCAGGAACAACCTGTACGGCTTCTTGGTTCTTGAGGTTCATGTACCAGTGTTGGGTTGTTTTTGACTTGAGACATTCTTTTTGCTCCAGACAAGTCCCTGAAGGACACGCTGCACAAAGTGCTGCACAGCGGTTACTTTGACAGAGCGCAGACTCATCCGAATGGAACGTGCCAGGAGGAAGAGGAACAGGAGGAGCCACCTGCCCCGCCTGAGTCCCAGGATGGGGCGCAGCCATCAGAACCCGGTACAGACTACATCTACATTATCTACAGCTGTATTTGTGTGAGATTTTACTTTATGTGCCTCAAAATCCTGTCTTTCATCCTACATCGTGTCTCAAGAAGGAACAGCTAGTGAAAAATACCCAGAGCCAGTTCAAGTGGAAACCACGGAGGTTGGTTCGCTAATGTGCTGCTTTATAAACCAACTCCACCTTTAAGCTGTTGTTGCTTTGTTACACCAATCTTTTTCCGTGTCATAGTTTGTAAACAGACAGTTCATTCCAGAAACAACATACAGCACTACAGACAAAGACCAGGTGGAGGAGTGGACAGTAGAGGCTCAGGTATGCACAGATACCCAGCAAGAGCATTCCTGCACAGTACTATTTTTAATCTATGCTGTTTGTTTACACTGTAAATGCTTCTGACGGGTACATTTTCTGTGTTTTGAGTAGATGGTGAATACTCTCCAACATCAGCCTCCATCGCTGCTGACTCCAGAGCCTCCCGTTGTTGTGAACCACGTCACTCCTCCTACTGCCAGTGACCCTGTGGTCAGGAAACAGGTTGTGCAAGACCTAATGGCCCAGATGCAGGGGACCTACAACTTCATGCAGGTACGCTACAACCCTGATACTTGGTTTTGTGTGACTCGATGTGTTTTAAACCTTAATTATAATGATGAATAAAACAGTGATGTCTGTTTTTTTTTGCTTTTCATTTAAACACCTTGGGGGGGAGAAAAGCACCTCACTTTTGTGGACAGATGCTTTATTTAGCTTTACATCATTTGTAGGACTCCATGTTGGAGTTTGATGGCCAGGCTTTGGATCCAGCCATTGTCTCCGCCCAGCCCATGAAGCCTGGACAGACGGTTGACCTGCAGCAGATGGGATGCCCTGCAAGTGAGCTCCGCCCAGTTTCCCTTTACTCAGATAAGATTCCAACACGTCTGTCTAGTGTGGTACAGCTGTCCTCACATTTAGTAATGCATCTCAACGTCTTTTTGAATTTTTTTTTTCCAAGTGAGCCTCTCAGAGTCCAGACTTCCTCAGACGAGTGCAGTGTCAGGACAGGAATCCACACAGGTGAATAAAATCAGAAAGTTGACAGTAAAACTGGATCGTCTTGATCTGCTCAAAAGAGTTTACTTTCCAAGAACCATGAACAGCCCTGGGGTAAATGAAGTGGGCAGCGCTGGGTTGCCTTGGTGCTGCTGGAGACAGAGTAGACTTCTTAACCTACCTTTACCTGTGCTGCTCCAAAGGTTCTCTTTGGAAACCGTCATATTGTTTTTGTATACAGCCTTGACACTTTTCCTTCCTTTTTCAGGTATTTAACATGAACGCACCGATGCCTCCAGCCCCTGATGGTCCAATGGATTCTCTGAAGCAGCCCAGCCAGTTCCCTGGTGGTTATGGGCAAGGCTTCAGCAGCCAGTCAGAGCGGACTGTAGACCAAGCTGACATCCCACAAGAGACATTACAGTCAGGTGAGGGGAAACTTCGCAATCTGTGTATTATTTTGGTGTGGATGGTAACATTGAAATGTCTGCAGGTGTTGAAGAGTCTCATTTCTTCTGTCCAGTTGTTGGGGGGTTCCAGACCCAGGAGCAGGTCATGGCTTCAGCTGGAGGTTCTGAGGATTCCTCTGCGGGCTTTGGACAGTCTGGCCAGTCCTTTTACAACAGCAGGGCTGTGCCCAGGGGCGGCCCCAGAAATCCCCGTGGCATGATGAACGGGTATCGGGGCTCCTCAAATGGATTTAGAGGTACGAGACACAAGGGGGCACATGGCCTCGTGAGACACTTTGAAGTAAGTGCACCGTTTGATTCAAATGTTTCTGGCCATCAGGGGGCTATGAAGGCTATCGTCCCTCTTTCTCTAATGCTCCGAGCAGTGGTTATGGTCAAACCCAGTTTAACAATTCACGAGACTATTCCAACAACACCTACCAGCGGGTGAGTTTACCTTTATTCTTAAAAGAAATACGTGAAACAGGCTAGATTTTGTGACCTGTATTGTTGCTTCAAGGAGGGGTATCAAAACTACAAGCGGGGAGCTGCCCAAGGGCCCCGGGGTCTGTCTCGAGGAAACGCTCCGTCAGTGCGATAAACTTCATCAAGGTGCACCACATTTACTGTTCAGGATTTTTCGAATGTGATTGCCCTAGTTCACTTTTATAACGTTTTTCTTTGTCATTTTTTACACCCGGCCTACTTATCTGAGTCAGCCTGCTTAGGTCTGTCTAGATCCTCTCGATGTTTTAACACAAAACGCTGACCTTCATCACACCTAGGAAAATCAGCAACTCTGTGCGATATAAAATAAAATAGATATTCCTGTAAACTTGAAAGATTTCATTTATTTATTTTTTGTACAAAATAAATGCAAAAAATACCCTGCCACTGTCAGACTGACACCACAGGAACGAGGTTCCAGCGCCCCGTGCTGTCAAATTTCTCCCCTTGATCTATTAATTTTCATGAAGCTGTTTTTGTTCTTTATCCCCTCCACACCTTGCTCCGTCACCTCTTTGTACGCTGATGTTCTTGGTTCAATAAAGTCGTGTTCTTACTCTGTTGAGGGCCATTACTTTCCACTTTGATGTGACACAATGGCAACAGTGATAAGTATGGTGCAAAGCTAAAAGTAGATTTAATGATAACTGGAGGTGGTTTGTTGGGATGCTAATGGCGAATCATAACGGTTTCTGTTTCAGCTTGTGATCAGATCCATCAAAGAAACTGAAAAATCATAACTTTTATTGTTTTGAACCGAGAACAGCGCTGTCAAAATCACGGTTACATGGGCAAACCAGCAGAAAATTCAGCAATTTAGGATGTTTATCGTCTCAGTTGGCAAACAAACGACACTGCAACGCAGGACAGAATGGATTCACCTCCACAACCACAATAAGGTAAACCTAACATTCGACCCCCTGGCACCTGATCACCACAGCCTGCCTGATGACACATTACAGAAAAAAAGCAGCAACACAGCCAAACTGGTAGAAAAAAGTTACCAAGCTGTGAGGTTTAGAACCTGGAACGAATGCACATCTGGAGCCAATGCAACAAATCTTACAAACATTACTCAGGAGCCCACAGGTTTGACTTAAGACCATTTTTTTTTAAATAAAGGAAACAAATTAACCAGCGTGACTCAGATGTCCCCTTTTCACACAAAACTTTAAAACACAAAGTTGCCTCAATTAAAAAAACAACAAGGTATACAGTCCTGCACACACACACACACCCGTACAATTTTATTCAACAACAACAACAAAAAAAACCACGATCAATTATGATCAACTCATAATCATGCCACATACACACATGTATGTAAAATGGACCAAACTCAAATGCCCATCCTATCAACAGGCTACATTCAACCACATCCTGTTCATTTATGTTTGCAATTCTAGACTTTGGGCTGGATGGAGAGGGTGAAGCGAGGATCACAACTGCCCATCAGTATTTAAGATAACCGAACCAAACCAAACAGACACTGACACATCAAATTCAGTCGAAAGCAGTGGGGCCAAAGAACTTTCAGTCGGTCTGCGACGAGGACAAGAGCGCACAATTGTTTTAAACAGGTGAAAACGTCTTATACACGAGGACAAGATTCGAATGAAAATAAAAGCACTACCCCTGTAGTTTTAGACGACCAGAGCAAATTAAACATTTCTAATCACACATGTAAACCTCTTGAAGTCTCAAAAACAAAGAGGAATTCAAAAGAATATTAAAACGGAATCTTTATTACCTTAATTTAACTACCACATCTTTATTAATTATCTTGCGTAACCAGGTTCTGCAGTTTGAAGTCAGAAAACATTTAAAGGCTTTAAATTATTTTTATATTTTAATACCAAACATTTTGCAATTTCTAATGTAACCAAAACATATTTGAGAGTGTAGCTATGCACACTTTAGAGATGTGCATGCTTAAGTACTGAAATTCTGTTTTTTTCATCCAAGGATTGCAGTTTTTACTGACCTCTGGTGTCTTTCATGGATTCATTTTATGCTGGCCCATTCATCTTCACGCCCTCCAGGTCGATGGCTGGTACTCAGGAGGGACCGCTCCTCTGTGCGCTCAAGTGCTGCAAAAGTCTTATAGTGGGTGTTTCGGTTCTGGCAGCATGGTTATGGCAGGTGATGCTGGCCTTGAGCTGCTTCCTGGTTGCCTGGTGGTAGGTCCTGGTGCGACTGGGGGAGCCCCTGCTGGGCCAGGATTTGATTTTGTTGCTTAAGGTGTTCCTGAGGTGTATCTTGAGGATTTTGGGGTGCAGCATGATGTCCTTGTAGCTGGTCTTCCTGTGTCATCGGCGGCTGGTCATCAATGGCGTGCGCTTCTGGAATTGCGTTTCCTTCAACTGAAGGAGACAGAGGTTTGGAAATCCAGATTTCTACCTGTAATTAGACGATTTTACAAAGATTCGCCAGTACTCACCAACAACCTCTGGAGGGGGTTCTAGTTTCTGTGATTTCAGACGCTCCATGTGCTCAACTGCCTGAAAAATAATGTTCATGTTTTTTTTCATATATTCTCATTAATGGTGGCTAATCAGCTATAACAAAATAAGCAGAAGTATTATTATCCAAGTCTGACAATACAGAGCTAAAAACATGAACTTTGGCAACATCTAATGGTAAGAATTCAGATTGCACTTGTTAAATGCTTATCTTAACCCCTTCAATAAGAAATAGTACCTAAATGAACAAAACACGCTGATGAGTATGCTGAGCACCATAAAGTATTTTATCGTAAACTATGTAATTAGACTCAGTGATGTTTTTCTATAATACCTGTTTGTTTGCTTACCTGTTGTAGCTCAACCTTCTGGGCATTGAGCTCTGCCTGTTGTCTCTCCAGCTCGTCTCTCTGTTTCTGGAGGTCAGCAGCCCTCACGTTCAGGTCTTGTTCCTGCTGAGTGAGGTGCTCTTCAAACTCCCTCATCTCCTCATCTGTATAAACCTGGTTCTGCTCCAATGTCTAAAGTTGGAACACAATAGATGTCGCCCCATTACAACTAAATGCTTCTTTTCTTGAACTACGTTGGCATGATCGATGTATCAGTGTTACATCACCTCCCAGCTATCAGGCTCCAGAAATTCCTTTTTCCGTGTAGCAACCAGGAACTCCTCTAAAGAGACGAGTCTGTCTTTGTTAGTGTCCACCTGTGAAGGAGACAGACATGCAGC
Source organism: Arothron firmamentum (assembly GCA_016586285.1). Lineage (NCBI taxonomy): Eukaryota > Metazoa > Chordata > Actinopteri > Tetraodontiformes > Tetraodontidae > Arothron > Arothron firmamentum. The sequence goes on along the minus strand of BJFM01000251.1, from coordinate 226,060 downwards.
GCTCTGTGATATCACACACCAGGCAGAATGAGGATGTGAGCAAGCACACACCTCATTCATGACATGCTCCCGCATCCGTAGTCTCTCTTCCTCCATCTCGATCATATCATCCTCTTCGTTATTAGGGTCGTAAATTTTCTCCAACTAAAATTGCAGAAATCGACAATCAATGCATTGACAGCTCATTGCAGTGCCTTGCATTTACAGTTAGCTTTACCTCCTTGGTGAACAGCGCCTCGAGTTCCTGTTCGTCAAAAAAACCATCTCCGTTGGTGTCTGCATTCAAGAATAAAAGGAAAACAGTAAACACACTGCTCACCTGCTGCAGAAGATGTTAGCACTAACCGCCAGTGTCTACCGTGCAATTTGAAGAAGGTCTTGGGGTCAAAGTCTTCAGGGTCCAGGCCATCGGCCTCCTCCCAAACCTCTTTGAGCTGATTCTGGCTCCCCTGCAAACACAGGAGCGACGATCACAAGTTCATTAAAGCCAGAGCACGCACCGTCTGTGTGCCTGCTATTCACACTTACTGGGTGATTGATTTTAGGGTGATCAGCATGCTTCTTCCTCATCTCCTCGTAGTGCTCTTCCTCTTTCCTCCTCTCTTCATCATCCAGTGTCTTCAGGTGCTCCCGCCTGTTGTGTTCTTTCATCATTTCATATCTCTTGAACTCATCGTGTCGCTCTTTATCGTAATTCTCCAGATCGTTTGTGGCCTGGATTAAAGGAAAAACAAGCCAATAGATGTGTTGGTTATACAACACACAAGTGTTAACATACGTGCAGGAAAGTTCCTGTTTCAGACAGCTGTGTAAATACAGAGATTAGATGCAACGTAAATTACGTGCAGGCTACAATTAAATTCCAATACATCTGTGCACAGATGTGAAAGAGGGCAGCTGGAGAGCTCGACTGCACCAACTGTGACTCGACCATATTCCTGAATTTAATATCTCTATTTCACTATGAAAAATATTCAAACATACCGGTACTTTATAAATCATAAATCAACCCACAAAACTAAACCGAGCATGCTGAGAAATTCAACTTGGAGGTGAGGAACACGATTAAATGAAACCAGTGAGGAACACGATTAAATGACTGAAATGATTCTTAAGACTTTAGCAACCATACTTTAACCTTGATATAACCCCATTTACAGGATAAAAGGACAATAAGGCCAGAGCCAAGAAATCCAGAGTGCAAAAACAGAAACAATCTGACGTGTTTAAGCGCATTTCGTAATCTTTCAGAAAATCACATATTTCACAATCTGGCAGCACTTCCCCCACTTTCACAACTGAACTCGCTTCTAACTCAGTTGAACAAAGTTCCCAAATAGACATCAATATCAGAGGACACAAATACAAAAATAAATGTAGTGGATGTATGTAATGATACCATATTTCTTATATTTGCAAATGGGCTTCATTGCATTTCATTAATTTAAAAGCTAGTGTTCTAATGTAATGTGTCTTTGGAATACATTTGTTTTTTTCATCATTACTGATGAAAGGAGTTCGCTAAAAAATGTTTGTCAAATCTAGTGAATCACACTGCATAAATGCATCCTTAATGAAACATCTTTTCATCACATTAAATAGGCAGAAGTCTTACCGATTTGATGAGCAGATCCAGATCATCCACTTCAAAAGTGTGTGGATTCATGTGGTTCAAGTACTCAAACTGCTTGAGGAGAGCCTGGTGGTCCACTGATATGTCTTTACATCACAAGTAAGTGATTAAAAAGGAAAAAAAACAACAACAAGCTTTTAAAAAAAAAAATGTTTGTCACTACCGAGCAATTTAAACATAGCACTTTATTGTAAATGCTGAACAAATGCATTCACTTGCCCAACGCACCATTCCCTCCTTCCAGGTCTTGCTTGGCCTTAATCAGAGTCCGGAGTCGATTCACCTCCTGCCTCTTCAACTCATCCAGTTTTGTTCTGATGTGATGGCTGACAAAGTCCAGCTCTTTTGCCAGCTTACCTTGCTGTATTACACAAATGTTTTGGAAGGTCAGTGTCAAGACAGGATATGAACAGGACAATACAAAATACAAATACAAAAGAAAAAAAACAGGTTACCTTGATGTCTTCCATGTCTGTGTTGCGGAGCTTTTCTCTGAAATGCTCATCTTTTTCTAGAAAATCAATGACTTCCCTGAGGTAGTGGTCATAGTGGAGTCCAGTGTCCTGCACAATTCCAAATACTTGTCAGGTAAAAGCTGTGAGCAATATATTATAGTTTGAAAATTATAATTGCACAGTGTTCATAATGTTCGGTTTATTTTTTAAAAAATAGTTTTAGATAATAACACAATATTATAGGAATCTTAGAGAGTTGATCAATTAAACACCCAAGTGATTAACGTACTAATTTTCTTTTTGCTAGATATTGCCCTCCTGTCCAGATGTTTCAGGTCTAGATGACAGGTTTTACCCTGTGCAGCTATAAAATAAATTACTGTCTTTGGCAAATTATTGTGTGTGTCAGACATGCATGCACACACAAAAACACCCCTTACTGTCTGTATTTTGAATGCAATTTCACACTGGGAGACAGTCCGCAACTCTATTAAGTCAATCTGTCAATATGTGACATCAAACAGAGGCTTTCCCTGCAGGCAGAAATCAGGGGCTCCAGGCTATGAAATCTCACTGCAGACACTCTGGTGATAATAAAATGAATCAATGGCATTGGAACCAGGATGTGCGACTGATGTAAAATGTCTCTTTCAATTGTCAGTTGGCATCAGACAAGTTTTCACAGCCAGGCTCAGCAAAAGTACAGGTAAGCAGCTAAAAGCAATAGTACAATTAGAAACAGCTTGTCCTGAGTATTTTATGTAGAAGATGTCCAGTTACAATTGTGAAGACTTTTCAGAACTTAAGCCATCACAAATAGATCAGAGCGATTGTATATAACTCTACCACATCATTCCCATAGTGGAGTACTGGATATTAGCAATCAGTGCCTCAGTAAGCTAAATATTGATATCTTGTGTGTTCTTACCACACTAGCTGGGGGTTTTTCAGGTTCTTTCTCTGGCTGCTTGACTTTTGTTTTATCAATGCTTATTGGCACTGCTTCAAAACACAGAAGCTGGACCAGCAGCAGTATCCAGACTGTAAAAGGGGTCCGGATCCAACACATCTACAGCAGAAACAAGGAGAAATTGTAGGTTAGCTACAGCAAGTTTATCATTGAACGATGTGTAAATGTGTGTGCGTGTGCGTGTGTGTGTGTGTGTTGGGGGGGGGGCGAGAGAGTCAGCTGGTCTGTGGTCAATGGTCAATACGTGGCTCCCTTTTAAATTTACCTTAACTCCTCTGGGTTCTCCCGACTGCATAGATTGTATAAATTCTTGACAAGCTAATGATGTTTATAACTGTTAACCTCTTTTGCTGTTAGCTTTAGCAACGCCACTGACAGATTTGGCTAATCAGAGTAAATCACCTAATCTGCTCATGTACTGAGTGTGGAATGACGCTAACGTTACATATTTAGAGCACTTAAAAGTGACACTAAAACTCCTACATTTTCGCCGTAGATGAGTGTCATTCATAAATTTACGATGATGTGAAGACCAGAGCTCACCTCACCGTTTCTTTCCTCCAGGCGCTTCCTCTTCGCTGAAGTTGTGTTGTCGGATGATGCATTCGATCGGCTAGCTCGCTAGTCAGCAAGTTCGGCTGAGAGAGACGTTTCGCTCGCCAGAGTGGTCAACTAAGCTGTCCGTCAAATGGACTATCAAGTTACGTTGCACCGAGTCGTACGTGGCGATATAACACCGGAGAAGGTGGGTGGATACTTAACGAGTGTATCAATAACTAACTAATTTAGGACATAAATTAACACGATACTGACAGACAAAACGGCCATGTCAGATGAAGAGGTCTTGCTACGTGTAATTTTCTAAAGCTATAGAAATGTCTATGCTACGTATTATTATTATTATTATTATTATTATTATTATTATTATTATTATTATTATTATTATTATTATTATTATTGTTGTTGTTGTTAATATTGTTAATATTGTTAATATTGTTAATATTGTTATTATCATTGTTGTTGTTGTTATTGATGTTAGTGGTGTTAGGGCTAGGGTTGTTATTTTATTATTATTTGTTGTTGAATACTTTAAACGAATAATTCCTTATTCCTTATTATTACTTATTTGTTGTGTGCTTACGCAATCATTGAGTGCCTTCTACACCAACATTACGTACAGCCAAAAATATCTTTTCCAATAGTCAAATTATTTTCACAAAGGATTTGTACATATCGTCGTTTCTAAGCGTCCTCTAATATTTACAAGTTGGCCATTCACCTTTGAAAGGGGAAGGAATGAGTGCTAGACTTTACTCAGACAATAGGGGGCAGAAGTGACTTGACACAACAGTAAGGCAAATGTGTTGAAAACTAAAATCTTAACGACAAACTGTTATTTCTCTTATAAAGGGTTAAAGTCAACAAAATTTGGTTGCCGTTAACACTTCTGTTAGCATTCCTGTCATGCAATCATTGATGTATCCAACCATTCATGTAACCAATGACAATCAGTCGTCATCTCAGCAATCATGATAAATACAGTGTGAGGAAGGAAATCTCCAGACTTAAAAGAAATATCAAATGTTTTTTTTTTTTAAAGAGCTTTTAAACAAATTAATTAAGGAAGAGTTCTACCTGCTGTGTGTGCTCAATTCAAGTACTTTGAGGTATATGAACAAAATAAAGTAATCATTTAAAAACACATTCTGTCAAGACACTCGATATTGTACTGTTTATCTGTCAGCTAGATTGGAACCCTCACCGGTACAGTGAAGCACCTTTTAGAAGCTGTGATCAGCAGGAGGAGGCTCTCTGAGGAGAGAACAATAACATTGAGTCACCTTGCTGCATTGTGAGCGACTGACAGCCAGAATCAGCAGCAGCTGTACTGCAGAGGTGCTCTACACAGCACAGTAACAAATGTATGTGTGCCTCTGTGTGCATTTTTGTGTGTGTTTTCTTGTACTTGCTAAATACTGAGTACCAAAACACTCATTCTACTAACAAAGTAAGGATGTTTTTGCAAAGGTCTGTTTGAGGAGCTTGGGTTTAGGTCAATGTCAGTGTGAGGGGGTTAGATGGGATTGTTAGGCTTCAGGTAAGTGGCTGGGTAATACATTATGCCTGTGAAAGTCTTTACAAAGATAGTACAAAGCAATGTGTGTGTGTCTGTGTGTGTGTGTGTGTGTGTGTGTGTGTGTGTGTGTGTGTGTGTGTGTGTGAGAGAGAGAGAGAGAGAGAGAGGGAGGGAGGGAGGAAGGGAGGGTGAGATGAAGAGAGAGAAAGTGAATGTGTATGTGGCTGAAATGATAATGAAAAATCATAGCAAGGTCAAATTCTAGAAACTGAGTAGACACCTGAATATCATACGGTAACATGGCTATTGTTTAAAAAAAATATTGGGAAAAAGCGCTTATAGAAATTGCAGCCTTAAAATGTAAAAAAAGCAACACCTATACAACAATATTGCACAATACTGATCACAGTGAATGATGGGTTGTTTGTCTGTTGTTGGTGTGTGCTTGACTTTACTGAGCAGCGGTGCTCCAAATCCAGAGGGCGTATCCTATGATTCATGACTTCATACCAGTAAACCTACTGTTGTGCTTACTGAGCCCCACCAATCTGTTCTGGGCTCTTCCATTTATTTGCATATTTAAATATTTCCTTTCTTATTTTCCTGCCTCATGCAGAGAATTACAGTTGCCTCCTGTATATTATGTATTAGTGCAGCAAACCTTTTTATTGCATATCCCTGAAGCAGAGAATTGCCATGAATTGGTTTCTGCAGAGGAGCCCTGTTACAGTTTTTATCCAGTCCCTCAGACACCTTCTTTGAGGTGCTGTCAGACATTTCATCCATCTTATGTAGGTACATCCCTCTGTTAATGCCCACACTTATGGTGCATATACTGTAGGACGGGGCAGTGTGGCGCAGAAGTGAGAATCAAACCTATGCCAAAGTTACAGTGACTTTGAACTGAACCTTGCTCATGCTATGACGAAGCCAGATTGAAATTTACGGGCGGCTCTCATAAATCAGGATGCTGCTTTTGATGCAGTGTAAGCAGTATTGTAATCTGTCATGGCAGACGGTGCTGCGTTTAATTTAAAGATGAGTACCTTGAGCAGAGCCACCAGCACATCTTATGCAGGGCTATATTATACATTGTACGAGTGGATGCATGTTTTAAATACAAAAAGGAGTTTAGTTTTAAAGAGTGATTTCCTTAATCAGTCTTTTTTACCCTCCCCAGTCCTACATAAATCAACATTAATCTTCATAGTGTGATATATTGTTACAACGCCTCTAATTCAAGTTCATGAGCTTCAAGTACAGACACTGCTAAGTAAAACTGCTCTCACCTCATTTATTCTTTTATGTGGACAGGCTTTAACCCATTCACAAAGGATATCAGATTTCATTTTAACCAAACATGATAAAGATACTGTATGTCTGAAATAAACATGGCACGCATCTGTATTTTCACATAGGAGCTCCCTGCCAACTGTAAACATGTATCATTATTATTTTTTTGTTTGTGCAGTCTCCCTAGGTGTGTTATGAGCCCTCTCAGCTCTACCCTATATTCCCACGTACAATTTAAGAAGATAATTAAGTATATTAATCTATCTCGGATTTAGATATATAATCCTTTAAATCCTTTAATGGGCTACATAAGATTAAATGCTTTCAGATGCATCCTAAAATGACTTTAATTCCTACATAATGCTTTATATCATATATCTACATCTCTCTCTCTCTCTGTGTACACACACACACACACACACACACACAC
>BJFM01000251.1:169832-207511 GCA_016586285.1 Arothron firmamentum | reverse complement strand
AAAAAAAAAAAAAAAAAAAAAAAAGGTTATTGTGAGTTGAGGAGAAAGTAGCTGCCAAACCAGATGTTTTCTGGAGTACACAGGCTGTACACACCCAAAGCAAACACTGCTGTGGAGACTGCACTGCACTCGGATGCCCTCAGGGCTTGGATTCTCTGCAGCAGAGCAATCAGATTCGGGCAATACACTACCAGTACCGAAAGTGATGACTTTACCTCTGTACTAAATCCTCAAGACAAATCTAACGCAAGCAGAGCTCTGCAGATTTGACTTGGTCTCCGAGTTCTTGAATTCTAGCAGGGCGATATTGGTAGCGATCCATCACCGTCTTCTTGTTGTCAAAAGTGTGTGTTGTGTGCATGCAGGAGAAGGGTACTTAGTGTTTGCTTGACATAATGCCCATGATAGGATTGTGTAAGGGATTTTGTCATGTTTCCCAGCAGGAGGGTTATCTGAATCCGCTTGTTTCTAACGCTCTGGGGTTTTTTGGGCAGAGGCAACAGAAGCCACCGTGACTTTCATGAAGAGTTACTGTACTTGAACAACTTACTGACAGCTTTTAGATCTTCATCCCCTTCACAACTTTCATGCATCCAGAGCTCCTCAGCACCTAGCCTCGTGCCAGATCCCTGTAGGTATGATATGTTTTTGGATGTTTACAGTAGCTTTCTTAAAGATTTCCTGCCTCCATGCTCCTCTGTTGCCATTACTTTTTTTTTTTTTTTTGCCGCTTGATTTATTTTCAATGTTGTGGAATTATGGGGATGAGAGATCAGACAGTAATCTGTCCAAGAACATATCCAATAGGCGTATGTGTGTATGAGAGCGAGAGAGAGAGAGAGAGAGAGAGAGAGAGAAGGAGAGAGAGTGAGTGTTGTTGTCGGTGTGGTCAGGGAAATGTATGCAGCAGGACAGATTGCCTAATATCAGTTGAGTCAGACAGACTGAAGCTGCAGCTTACTCACTTTATAAACTTCCGGGAACACAGACTTTTGTGCCTGAAGGTGGAGGAAATGGTTGGAGTTCTGCCAAACGACGACTGCTCCTGCTTCGGACACTGGCTGGAAAGTTGCAGGTTGGCTCTTTTTGTTTACTATGATCTCTCCATCCAAGATAATGAACAAAACCTTTGTCTCTGACCTCAACTGCAGCTTAGCTCATGAATTATTATTATTATTATTATTATTATTATTATCATTATTATTATTAAGATGCTCTTGGAAAATTAACTCTTAATTGCTCCTATTTCTGGGATGTGTAAAACTATCCAGAGGGACAAAATTACATAACTGCTCCTGGAGAAATGCACACTTGCTGCACATCTCTGCTCGTTGCTGATAGCAAAAGTGCCCAATTACGCTAGATGATGGAGTGGTGTCCCAGTTTAAGATGTTTGGTTGAAGCAGTGGGAGTGGAGGCGCTCCCTTTCTGCTCAGCATGCAGTCATTGTTTAGTCCGGTAATTCTCCTCCACTTGTAAAGGAATTTAAAGACGTCTAGGCCAAATTCAGATGAAAGAAGTGCTTTTTTTCCCAGAGTGTGTGATTTAAAAATAATCATTTACCCTTATTTCTCACAATGAGAACAGGCTACTCTATTGAAAATAAAAATATTTACAGTGCTAGTTAATGTAAATGCCAATCGGATGGTGTATCACATGCTTTGCATGTGGCAGCATGCTTTGTTTACAGGCTTTAAACAACAAAGTCTATTACAGTAGGTGGATTTTGACTTTTATGGTGTCACACCTAACCTGGAGTAAGACAGTAATATAAATGGAACTGGTTTGAATAGTTTGAATCTGTGTTACCCTGCTTTTGTTTTGCTTTGTAGCAATTTCTTGTGATAGGTATTATCAGTGAAGACTTGCTGAAAAGAGCAGCACAGTGGTGCAATGTCGCCTCACTTTCGCTTCAAGGTTTCAGATTTGAATCTCCCTGGGGGCCAGGGGCCTTTCTGTGTGGCGTTTGCGTGTTTGCATGTTCTCCCAATGCCTAGTTGTCAATCTCTCCACCATGCTGACATTTTCAGATTTAATATTTCCCTACATTGCACCTCCTCCTGCTCCTCTGGCTCAGACTCTCCTTCATTAGCCTGATGTAAAAGTATGTCTCGGCTTTATAGGAAACTAATCTTCTTAATCTACTTCTATTTCACTTCTATTTGTAGATTTCTATCAGTCACAATTATTCTGTGGGAGAGTTGAGAGGCTGGTCCAGCTATAACATTGGGCCTGATGGCAGCTGCAGGCCTCGCTTGTGTCCATCTGTGTAGCTAACTCAATAAGATCGCATCATCCTATCATATATCTTAATTACATTTTTGTCTTGCACCATGAGTGCAGTGGAATGGGCTCCTCTGCCTCTGTGTCTGCCTGTACATTACCCCGTTCAGGAGGAGAAAATATGAGTCTGAGTGGGAGGAAAGAGAAGTCATTTTGGGTGTAGATAGCAGGTGGACCAGCAGCTGCTATCTGTGCTTCATTATTCTCAGGTTCTCAATCTTTCAAAGGGAATTGGGCGAAACTTTAGACACATCTTCAGGAGAGTGAAAGCTCCACAATCTGCTATAATAAAAACCAGTAAATACCAGGTTGAGGACATCAGGTTGTCATTAAATAAAAGGCTTGTTAAACAGTTAACAAAAAAGTCTAGCACCACTGCAGCCATTTTTCCAGTGCTTGTTACAATTTTAGGTTTCAGAAAATCAGCCTGATTAAATTGGCCGTTGTTGAGTTTATGAAAATGCTTCGGTGACAAACAAGATGAGTTCAACATGATCAACTCATGATCATGCAAGATCTACAAGTGCAGCTGTGGCGTTCTCCATGTGTTCTGTAACAGCCCGAACACTGACTGCGTTTCCATCTCTATCTGAAGGTTTCGTATGCACAGTCAAAGCAGGTAGGGTTCATCTGTGAAGCCTATTTCAAAGACAGCTGCACTCAAAAGTGCATATTGCAGCCACAGATCCTCTCAGGGTCAAGGTCACCTTTTCATTCTCTGACTAACCTGTGATTTTCAGAGGCTCCCTTATAGTTTTACAGACCTTAATCTTTCTCAGACCATTGAATGGAAGAGCTAGAGTCTTTATTACATTTGTCTGATAATCAACATCAAAGTGACTTTGGTTTCTGGGTCTCAGAGGACGAAAGTCAAGGGATCAAACAGTTTTGTCAATATAAAAATATCTATAATTTATCATTCTTTCATTTAACCTTTCAGTTATACGTATGTCTACTAATTAACTTTGGATTTGTTAGCATCTTCCTTTGACCTTGAAAAGAACATTTCAATTAAACTGTTTTGAGACTTTTTGTTTTCGTTCTTTTTTTATTAAAATCACTTCCCGATACTTAAAATGAACCAAAACCTGTATTCCAGAGTGAGAAGTGAATGTGTGCAGTAACACTGTTCATGGCTTGATGGCAGTGACGCACCTGAAACATTAGCTGCATCTTTCCACTGCAGATCAAAAATGACTCCGCTTGAATCCCCAGACTCACATGTTCCTCATACCTTCCTTGTTAGCAGAACTGAGATGAAATAAAGGGCCCTCCTGGCTGCTCTGGTCCATCATTATTCACCAACTAAATGTGAGGATAAAGCTTTGGCGTAACGTTCTGCACCTCCTGATTTAAAACTGCAGGAACTCTGATTGATTTTTATGTTTCTAGAGAAACCCTCATTCCACAGAACTTAATGCTTGTTCTTCTGAAGACGTGGTAAAACCTTAATGTCTTTCATGTGATACTTTATTTTACTTCATTTAGTATGATATATGACACCTGAACAAATGAAGTGTTGACAGTTTATTGGTATCCGTGTCTTAGTGAGACCATTTTTAGCTTAGTTGGATATGATTATTACTTTTCTAATGCTTTTTTTCAAAGCAAATAAATATAAAAAGAGACATTAGATTCAACAATGTGACATTAAAATGAATAACATAAAATAAATACATAGTGTTTGTAAAATAAATAACATCTTTATTGCAGCTGAACATGTCCTAAAGGTTTCTGGACGTTATCTTTACTAGTGATGTTTGCAGCTAGGATAATAATTCTTTTCAGCCTAATTCTTTGTTATTGGCCCAACCCAGCCCGTTCTTCAATGCTCTGCCTTTCAGCCTGCCACTGCCTTGCTCGTGTTGTGAAACAGCCTTGGCCTAAAGGACCATTGTGACTGCCATGAAATGTGCTGCGTCAGATCTGCATGCATTTTGAATGTTAATTAGGTGACAGCTCTTTCAGATTCTGCCAAAGCCTCTGTCTGACAGACTTGCAGACACTGGTGAGTCCTCGCACCTGTTTGAGCTCTTTATTGGGTCTGTTTCTGCCTGATTTACCACCCTCTTTCCCCTGCGATGTTTGGGTGGCTCGCCAGACTTGATGTCTGGAGACGGAGTAGACACGCATGCTTTCCCCTGGGGGTCAGCATGAGTGTGTCAAACCATTTTGGAGTTTGTGAACTAAGAGAAGAGTGATGACAGTCTTTGAATAATCTTTACTTGTGTTTAGGTGAACATTAACTATCTGTCTCACTCTTGGTGAGATTGTGTCAGTTATTCAGCTGATGAGGTTGAGTCAAAACAGCATCATATGCATCATGTTTATAGCCTATAGGTTCACTGTTAAACCTGCCAGCTGCGGCTGTACATGTTTATGTCAGCTCTGCTAAAACTCTGGATAAGGGCACGCCTGTTACTGCCTGTTGCAACCATCGGTACATGTGCAGAGTAGATATTGTGTCAACTGGGTGAATGCTCCCTTAATTGCATAACAGTACTTTACATTAAGTTCCAAAATAAATGCAACGCAGTATTCCCGTGTTGACTTAAGAATTGGTATTTGGGCTATTGATGCAGCATAATTAGAAGACTGAGCCGGTGTAATGAGAAGAGTTTTAACTAAGGTACGATAACACTAGTCGAAAGCTAACAGAAAGCCATCAATTTATTGATTAACTGGCCAATTCATTGGCTTTACCTTGAGGAAAGGGGAAAAATCGATTAGGAGTGCAGGAAAATAAACTGAGGCATCTCTGGAAAATTCTCCACAAATGTCAGGTAAGCTGGGAGAGGCCGATACTGCAGTGCTGCTGCTATAAAACTGATAAAGGTCAGTCAGCATGTGCAAATCCTGCTGCAGACCGCTTATCGACCCGGGCCGCGTGTTTAAGTCCCGTGCACAAATTCTTGCTGTAAGGTCTAATTAATTTTGCCTAATAGATGTCGGATGCCACAGGGTGACTCTGGATGCTCTGGATCTCCCTGCAACCTAATGTCCTGACAAACAGTCTTGTCTTATGTCCCCTGTATCTAAAATATGTCCTTTGACCTGGATCTGCTATAGAATCCATAGGCATCATTTGCAGAAGGTTTGTTGGTATTAATGACACATTAGTTACAGATAATTAAGTTAAAACAGCATTCTGGAAGAGAGAAATGTTTGCCTTTGTGTGTTCTTTGCTGGTTTTCTGCACAGCATTGATTTAGATTTTCTTTGCGTCAGAGCTGCAGTGTGAGCCTCAGAGTAGATCTGTATATGATGTCTGGGATTCAGCGGTGAAGCTAATTAACGCAGAAGGAGGAAAAGAACGAACAAAGAAGGATGAAGTTGGATTTCGGTGTAATGAATGTTGGTGGGTTGCATCAGAAAACCTTTCCTATTTTTGAACAGAATAATAATGGGCGACTTGTTCCACATGATTCCTCCCCCCCTTTAATTTTCAGGCACCACATTGATGCTGTGACACCGATTATGAAGTCATAACAGAGGCAGACGAGCTTTTACAGAAAGTGATTGCCTCTCTCAACAGCTTCTATGGGTTCCGTAATATCTCTTTTTTTTTGTAGGAATTTAAAGATGTCATAAAATATAAATGTGCCTTGAGCACTAGTAAAAAGCAAGGAAAAGCAGCAAATTCATTACCTAAAAGCAGAAGAGTACTTGGCAGTATAGTTAATGTTGAGCTTATAGTGTTTCGGTACCACCTGCTCCTCTGCTGCATTCTTTAGGATTAAATTAAATTCCATTTTCAGATAGGTTCCTGTTACTGGTACTGTTAAACACCAGGGACCCTCACATTCCTTTGAAGGAGCCCCTGGAAATGCACAAGAGGTTATCTCTCAAACAGGGTGCAATACATCATCAGCTAAAAAATATTAAACTTTCTTTGGTCAGTATGAAAGCTTTAGTCATTTTGCTCGGATCATATAAATGAACATAAACAAATATCTCCTGATTGTATTTGTGACAAACGTGAACATGAGCAGATTCCGCACTTCTTCCCACAGAGGAGGGCTTTATGATCACAGAAATGTGACATCAGAGAAGTGGAAACTACAAAAGGTTGTTAAAACTTTTAGAAGCAGGCAACAGTGACAAACGAGGTACTTGTTTGTCCATATAAGAACAATTTCCCTGGAAAAGATGATGTGGGCCACAGCAAATTCAATTCTCGGAAAGAGGGAGTGAGAGGGTGCAGAGGGAAGTAAAGAATGAAAAGGGAGGAGGATCTGATAAAGACCCGACATATTCCCTTTGTGGGAGGGGAGTTCTACACCTACCCTCGGCTCAGCGAGCCTAAGCTGAAACTTTGGAGCAGCAGAGCCTGGAGAGAAAGAGCTCCCCCTCCTGCCGGCTTCTCACGGTGGCAGCTGCCCGCCGGAGACTCTCTCCGCTTCTTCCCACCTGCCCTCACAGAGCCGAGAGGATTTCCATGACCTTCAGCGCCACGCCGGAGCAGCCGATTCACGATGGTTCACTCACTCACAGCAGGTCAGGCCGTCTTCTCTGTTATACAGCAGGGTCACAAAGAGAAGCAGAGATTTGGGCTAGTAGAGTTCACTCAAAGAGTTTTTGGGTGTAAGTGGATACAGGAGTTGAGAGTGCAAGGAGATGTGCCTTAAATGTGTGTTACATAAGAGCAGTGAGTAATTCTTTCTGTGTGAGGGAGATATCACACCTCTGCTGCCAAGACTAACCATCGTGTTGGGCAGAGATTACTACGTGCTTCTTCGGGACTGAACCATGTGGACTGGAGCTGCTGCAGCACTGAGCTGCAGTGCTGCTGTTTGCACACATCCCTGAGCCGTTGCCAGTGCATTCTCAGGGCTAAGTCACGTCAAGATGAACTCTAATGAAAGTCCTCATTTCTTACATACTTATGGCTTCCACTGAATTAAAGGTGTTCTCCATTGAGAGATGCCCACATTCTTTCCTCATCTGGCTTAATGGGGGCAGAAACACCACTTGACCTGATGTTTACCTTCCAGTAGAGAAAGGAGCACTGGTTCACTGCTGCATCATAACGATTTTTTAAAGAATGGTTAGTTTTAGGACATGGTGATTGTTCAGTGTGCATTAATCTGCCTTTTATTAAATTAATCTCCTTGACAACAAGATTGCATGAACTATAAGTTAGCATTCCTATCCAGCTATTTGATGACATGCACAAGAACACTCCGGTCCTGAGGTTTACGTACTGCAGCCCCTTTGCAGCAGGAGTTCATTTTCCCTTTTGGGACGGTTTTAATGCGAGCATCGACGGAAACTAGTTCCCCCTGCATATAGACAGCTCTGCTGAGCTGCAGTGTTTGTACACCAACTGGAGATGCTGCAAATTCCATGACAAATAGTTCAGAAGTAATGTGCCTAAAACAAAAGCCTCAAAGAACGCTAATCCCTAATTAACAGTGGACGCGGTGCCATGTGTGCCGACCATGGATCAGCAAATTGCCAATCGTTGGCAGGCATGAGCATGCCTGAGGAGTACGTGCACATGTGCTCTTTCCCATGACTGGGTTTTTACTTTTTTGTGTTGTTGCTGTGATGTCTGCAGAATTCAGTCCGGGACTCTGAAATGTCAAAGCACACGTTTTTCCACCTGAGTCAGTTTGTCTCTTCCTTTCGCTGCACTGGGAGGCAGCAGGGTACCACTCTATGTGTCCGTGTGCCAATGCTTTCTGACATTTTGCAGCTGTTCCTGTGAGGATACACAGCCAGTTGTTTACCCTTTGTACACTCCATTCTTGGATTGTTAAATATGTACAGTGCCTGTTTGTATGTTAATGAAACGAGCATGTATTGACTAAGCTTCTGCAGTGCAGTGTCTGCATTTATTTCCATCTCCATTTTGTACTCACACATTACCTCTGATTTTACTGTTGTGTAATACTCAACAATCAAGTTATTTCTGCAGGAGCAATGCTCTGGAGAATATCCAGTTACAAATGAATGTTCCAGTTTTGCTGGCTGTGCACATGTAAATACAGTAGAAATAGATGAAAACAGGTGTTACAATCATGGCCTCTCTAGTTTCGACCTCCAGGCCGTTTCTCTGGTCTTTTATTCTTTACTGTGACATTTATGTGTTTATGTTCTAGTTAAAGCAATGAATAGTTCCCTCTAACTGAAATCAATAAAACCTGGTGAGATGGCTGCGAGAATGCTGAGTCCAACGCTTTGACTAAAGGAATATGAGGTTTGGTCCTGGGCTCAGGGCTGCAGGCCCTCCACTACGCTTGGCTGACACATTCATCGCCAGTCCTTCGGCTGAAACGACGAGTGGCAAAAATCAAGTGCAGAAATGCCTCGTTTGGTGGATTTATGAGTATTGATTGAATGACAAAGTGTCGCCCATTCTGCTGCTTCATCTTCTGAATTTTCTATCTTCCTCTCTTGCAGCCACAACCTTAGGGCTACATCGTTCCGGCACCCTGTGACTGGACAGATCTCTCCCGAAAACACAGAATACATGCTAGAAGACCGGTAAGTGGCTCTGTTTTTCACCTCAGAATGATGCATGCCTAGCGTGCTAGAGAGTTAGATTTAAAATGAAACTTGATGTTGATGTGTTCTCCTTTCACAGCTGACCTTTTGTTTGATGCCTGTATATACATTTCCAGACTACGTCAGACACGACATAGGCTATAATTTGTGTCTAATCCGCTCTCTGTAACATGATCGCACATGGCGCAGATTCCACCGTGTGCAGAAAAAGAGGAGCGTGCGAGCGCCACCTTCTCACGAGTGAAAAGAAACCAGTGAGAAACTGATCCACTGGCATCCTCCACTGTCACTCATATCCTGTCCATTATTCCGAGTCGGTTCGGTTGAGCCCTGGATCAGAAGGATAACTCAAGGGGCTTACTTACATGCACTTGCATGTTTTCAACCGCGGCATAATTGATTCTTTGTCACTGAAATGACAGCCGTAATCTCCTTAAGCCATGGTAAGAATTGCACCAGTTATTGTCAAGGACGAGGACAAGGTTAAGAACTCTGCAGATATTAGATGTCTTTGCTTTTGTTGTAGGAATTTAGACTGCAGAATTTGAATTATTAGCCAAATATAAAGCTCTGTGTGTACTAAGAGATGCTTATTGTCATCAATATTCAGGATTTTTTTTTTTTTACGCCGCCTAATTTGTGTGTGTAAGTATGACCTTGCTGACAGCAAAATGTTACTGTGGGGGTTGCCTAGTGTGAAGGAGGCCTGTTCCCACATTTCTGGAACATGAACTGGTGAGCAAACCTATCACCTCTCTATAACACACAGACCCCTGCAGGCTCCCTTTGCACTGACAGAGGTTTTACTGGTTCCACAGTCTGTTCCATGTCATTTTTGCTTCAGTCTCTACCCACATCTTTCTCCTTCCTTTGCATCAAACAGATAACGGATGAACAAGGCGAGTGCTGCTTCTTTTAACCCCGAGTCATACTCTTACAGTTACAAGCTGTATAAACACAGGCAGGTCAGGTGTCTGCAAGCGTGCCATTGACGGAAAAGCTTTTAGAGAATTCCATCACAGAACTGCTTTTTATGAGCCGTAAAATCAGTCTCATTATCTGTGCTGTCAGCTCTGCTGCTCTCAGCAATCGTCCGCTATAGAACAACTCTGCTTCCTTTCAGGATCTACCTGCTGGATGTTGTCATAGTTCTGCCGTTGTGGACGTCCCTGTCGGGGACAAATGTTTCATTTCATTTTTAGAAAATCTGCTCAGCCCCAATTTGCCTGTGTTTCGTAGTTCCTGTGTCAGGAAGTAGCCCTAGCCGTCCTCCTCTGTTTTCCTGTTTTCAAAAAAAAGATGCACACAATATTGTTTGACTGCAGTGACATCTAAGAGAGTGTTGAGTGCAATGCAGTTTAGTGTTTTTTTTCTTTCTTTATTGCTGTCTGTTGTCTCTGGGGCCAGATGTTAAGAAAAATGGTTTGGGGTAAGAGCCTACAACCTAGATATGACTTTACCTCCAACAATGCTTTATGTATATGCAAGCCATTTCATCAGCAGCTGGTACCAATCTGGAAAGTGAGGGAGACATTAAAAATAGAGAGGAATGGCTTTAAGTGTTGCACATAAAAGAAGAATACAGCCTGGAAATTGTTGGATGCTGCAACGTCAGACATTGAGAAAAAGCAGGACAGAAACCTGAAAGAAAAACACGTGTGGGAAGATTAGTATGTTAGAATGGAACGTTTGCGACTGCTGCTCTGTGACCGCTCTGCTGCTGTCTACTGCAGCAGCAGAGGCTGTGTCAGGTCATGTGGCAGAATCAGGAAGTAGGCATATCCTTCACATGGGAACGCTCAGAACAACAGTTAGCACTTTTTTCCCCTCTGTGTTGATAGTTTTGTCAGTGGTGAGGAGGGAGATCACTCTCCAAAGCAGCTCATCCACTCATCATGGCTGACCCTCTTCACTCTCCCCTCAGCTGCAGCGTAGAATCCCCCATGTCCAAGTCAGCAGCTAATTCCCGGTCCCCGATTATGGTCACGGAGTCCCCTAAGGCCGTGACCTCAGGAGCAGGGGACGCCATGTCGGGGTCAAAGGTAAGCATCAGTGTCGATGTCCTCTGAGAAGCAAACCAGTGATGTGCTATTTAGTTATTATTTTATTTGAGGGACTCTTAAATGAACTTCATCTCATCTGAAAGATAACATTTATATGACATGACTAATGGGCTAATTTAAAGCCCTAATAACAAATTGAAAATGCACTTCCTGTGGGACAGGAGGTGCACGCTGGGTTTGCATGGTTGCAATAAACTTGATGTTTCCACTGCAGACGTAGAAATTTTCACTGAGAGTATGTTTTGTCAGTGGGCCACATGTGTGATGCGCCACACCTCAAACTGCCAATCATAGCTGCACCAGGGCCACCAAGGATAAACTGAAGATTTTTGATCGCAATTTCTGCTTATAATCACTTTTTATTCACCGTGCCAACTTAACTTATCAACAGCTCTGGTCTGTCACATTTGGGCAGATCATTTTGCCAGTTCTGCACCCTCCTGGCAAGGAACAAAGAGTATATCAGATCTAGTACAGCCATTAACAAAAAAAAACAAACCCAGCCTGCCCCTAAAATAAAAGCACAATAGCCCTGTGTGTGTGTGTGTGTGTGTGTGTGTGTATGTGTGTGTTTGCATGGGTACATTTTGGTTACAAGTTTCTCAGCAGCGTTTTACTCTTTGCCAAAAACAACATCTCTGAATAGCCTCAGATTGTTCATGGCAGCTCACAACCACAACTAGTTTAACCTACTCTGGTAATAATTACTCTGCAGCCACTAAAGTGATATTAGAAGTTAGAAACAGGGCTGCTTTCTATGAAACACTCAGTGTTATGGATGAAATTCCTTTCTTTTCCTTTGTGCAGAGCTCCAGAGGTGCCGGAAAGGGAAAGGTACACAGTTTTGGCAAGAGAGATCAGGCTATTAAAAGAAACCTCAACGTCCCAGTTGTGGTGAGGGGCTGGCTTTACAAACAGGTGAGCTGGGCTTCCTCTGCTGTGCTGCACCTTCACAGAACACTTTTTATGTTGCTTCATCATTTCTTTCACACGGCTTCTCTGTGTTTGTAACAACGAATATTATGTCACAGAGATCTCTGTTTTTGAATGAGTACCCCATCCCCATCACGGCTGTGGCCCCAGCTTGTGATTTTCAGTAAAAATGTGGATCCAATCGTGGCCATGCTGCATTTCTGAACAGCTGCAATGCTGCGTCTCTCCCCTCTCTACCTCCAGGACAGCTCTGGAATGCGGCTTTGGAAGAGGAAATGGTTTGTTTTGTCAGACTACTGCTTGTTCTACTACAAAGGTGAGTCTCTGAAAGGGCACTCGGTCGGTCACGGTTGTTAACTCAGCCGGAGTTTAACGATACCTTTCTTGATTAATGATTGTCTATAATTAGATGTAGGGCATATCTTGCCATCTCATTCTCTCATTGGTTTTTCCTTCCTCCCACTTTTCTTTGCTTATTAATCTGAGTATTTTATTATGGGGTGTAATCTATGCCTATGTGTTGCTGAAGCGGTTACCACCTCTGCTCCATTAATCACACTGAATAATAGATCAGCTCCATGCCACCCGGTGCCACACGTGGCCATGGCACTGGCTGCAGACAAGAGTCACACATGAATTATGTCCCACTTTTTTTCCCCCTTTTTTTTTTGCACTTTTGAGCTGAACTCTTTCGTCTCTGCCTCCCTTTCAGACAGCAGAGAGGAGATGGTGCTCGGCAGCATCCCCCTGCCCAGTTATGTCATCTCCCCGGTCGAGCCTGATGACAACATCAGCCGCAGATACGCTTTCAAGGTAATAGCGCTGTAACTGTAGTTTCATCTGCAGCCTGTGTTGGTTTTTCACATCTGAATATTTGATATTCCCAGTCTGTGGTTACCTATAGCATGCAGCAACAAGCTTGTTCAATCTGCTTAAATTAGCAACCTGCTTTTTCTGTTAAAACCATTTTTCATCTGAAACTGCTGCGCAACTTTTCCTTGAATGGGGCAATGTCACCCCCCCCCTTCCCCCCACGAGTCCCCCGAGAGCAGAGAAAGGGGATTTATGCCCTTTTTGTTACAGGAAGAGTGCTAACATTACCCAGCTCCTCTTTTCTGCTCAAAACAATAGCGCCTAAATGTTTGATGCGCCACTGCAGCTCCGGGGCATTCTGTTGCAATTCTCTCAGCTCTTTTTATGCATTTGGTTTGGATTCTCTGCCTGTCTGCGTGCAGATATCTGCGTCGCTCCGACTCTGGTCTCTCACAGCACAAATCTTTTGAAAGATCACATTCCATACAATGGAATTTGTATGATAATTGCACTGCTGGGAATATTAATTATAGATTCAGGGGGTTCGAAATCTCCTCCCACCACTTGCTGGCAGCATGTATAAGGTTAGATAAAACGAGCCTGGGCTCTGCCGCACCCCACCATATATGAGAAATCTCATTTCCCTGCGGCTCCCTGTGCATTAAAAAAAAGTGCATAGGTATATCATTGCCTGTGTTGGACCTGAGGTGTTAGGGAAAGGTTTTTGCTAAATCAGCATGGCAGCAGCTCCCTATATGTCAGTGGTTCACTTAAGACCGTAATTGCGACATATTCGACTAGATTGATTTTTTTTTTTTCATTCTCTGAAGCGCGTGGATTCCGGACATGGACTGATGTTGATGTGTCTGCCTGTATTTGTGAGGTCACAGCCCGAGCCTCTCCCCGTTCCTCCTAATCGACTCCACGCTGATCTGTTGTAACGTCTCTTATTTTGGCTCATCTCACCCTGTTTCTCTCATCCCCTGTGGGTTTTGCCTTCCACTGTGACCCGTGTGCTCGCGGGCGGAGCGGGTACCGTTCTCTGCGGGGCCATCGTCCTAAATTACACAAGCTTCCAGGCTTGCATGAATAGGTATTTGATTTCACTCGAGCCTCATCAGTGGACCACCACACTCAGCTCATTTTGTTTCGCATCATGCTCATTCCGTCACGCACAGCCATGACTGCAGTCATCTATGGACAATGCCAGAGCTCATATGGGCGCCATTTAGCTGTAATAAATGAGTTTGCTGAGATCTGTGAAGAGCATACACAAGGCTTTTGTTTTACATGTTGGTGCAGCCCAAGTATTTGGGATGGGACAGAAACATCTGTTATTGTTTTGGCAGCACTGCACTGCAGTTGAATTTCAAATGAATCTCAGAAAATTGAGACTCTTTTTATAGCCCCCCCGCCCCCCGCCCCCCCGCCCCCCCGCCCCCAGATTTATGTGAGGTCGTCACACATGTGATCAGTGTTTTTTTTACGTGTGTGTGGTGGTTGGCTCTGGTATTTGTCATAGGCTGCATAGCTCATGATCAGCAGAGTATTGAAACGGCAAAGTTTCACATACTCGATTACCATTTAATTGCTTTTTTTTGTTGTTGTGACATTCGCAGTTGATCAAGCTCCTCCACACTCATTGATGTCGCCATGCAATGAAATATTAACTCATAACATCAGGTTGCATTTACCTTCTGTTTTTCATCTTTATTATTTTTTTAAGTTATGATTTCATTGCCTTTACAGTCTTCTGAGAGGGGGAGACTCCAGAAACTAATAAAGTTGTCAGTTGCTGCAGCATAATATGTAAAATCTATATTTTTTACAGTTACAGTGAGTCACCTTTACATTATTGCTGAATATGTCTTTTATACTTGTGCTTGCAATCAAATTAAGCTTCTCTTTTTTTTAAGTTTAATAAAATGCATTACATTAGGTTTGTATATTTGTACTCATTTGCTACCCTTGAATTTCCTGGTGAAAAAGCGAGAAATACAAGGAATCTACAAACTTCTGTGCATTTTTTTTTTTTTTTAACAAATGTCGCTGTAAACTTGACTAAAGTTCAACTTTGCAACGTTTGTTCCCTCCTTAGCTCCTCTGGCAGCTGTGTCTTATGTCCTCTGGGACACTTCTCGTATCTGTCTGTTTTTTGTCCTCTCTGATCTCTTCCTCTCTCTTTGATAGGCGACCCATACAGGAATGCGCTCCTACATTTACAATAGGAACTCTGTGATTGGCTCTCAGGCAGAACACTGCGGGATGCGCACATATTTCTTCAGCGCGGACACACAGGAGGACATGAATGGCTGGATCCGGGCCATGAACCAGGCGGCACTGATGCAGCAGAGCCACGCTGTAAAGAGGTTAGCCTCGCTCCATGAAGTGGGATTAACTTCTTCTATTGCAGGGACGTGGAGGAAGCCTTCAATGTATATTATTTATTGAGGTAGAAACATCAAATACAGTCTCGAGCTGCTCTGTCATCAGTGTTTATTCTGTCTTATCTGCAGCTGCTCAATTTTTAACAGCATAAGCAGTTTTTCAGCAGGTTCAGCCCTGTCCATCTGTTCTGGGACCGATGTTGTCAGCTGTGTGTGTGTGTGTGTGTGTGTGTGTGTGTGTGTGTGTGTGTGTGTGTGCGTGTGCGTGCGTGCGCAAGCAGCGCACCAGCAGAGGATTCTGTTACAGTTATTGCCGAGTAAATACCGCAGTCACTGCTGTGACAAGTATAAATCTCAGTCTCCGATGGTGATTTGGTTCAGATCGTGTTCATAGGTGATGGGCTTAGAAGGCTGTCTGTGGTTTAGCGTTTCCAGTATGGGCAGGGATTCCTGTATCCATGGTAAACACTTTCAAGGCTGCATTTGGATGTGATGCAGCGCAGTGTCTGGATGAGCTGTGCAATAATGCTACCTAGAGGCTGGTGTGAGTCAGTACTGCTAAATTTTTAACACTGGCTGCACACGAGTTCTGAGTTTGCTCTTTTGTCTTGTCTAAAAATGCTTGGTTTTTGTAACATAGCTGCACATGTTCCTCAAACCTTCTGTTTTAATCATTACAGGCATTTTTGCTTGTAGTAACATCGATCTTCTGTCTCTCCTTTTGACAGAGAAATGGAGAAGCCAAAGACAGCCGTGCAGCAGGCCTTCCCCCAGACCAACCATATCCACGCTGACCAGAACTTATCTCAGGCAGATAGATTCAGCAGGACAGATAGAGAGGAAACTCCAGATAATGGTATCCAGCTGGCTCCCTGTGATGATGCCAGGTATGAATTTGAGGAGCGAGTCAGGAGGTGCTCGCCAGCCCCTGCTGATGGTGGCGCCCACCGGAACGGACAGCCAGCCATGATCCAGGTGACGCTGCCGCCAGAACAAAATGGCAACGTGGTTTATCAGAGGGGCTTCATTTCACAGGCGGGCAGTGAGAAACATGTGCAGAGGAAGAACATGTTGGCTCAGGTGGAGCATTGGGTCAAAGTTCAGAAAGGAGATCCACAAAAGAGGTCAGTTTAACTTCTGAACAAATGATGATTTAAAAAAAAAACTTGGATACTTGCTGCCCTCTAGTGGCTAATTTGATAACTACCTCAGAATTGCTCAGTGAGATAGAGATGATAATTTATCTTTTGGACATATTATATGCTGTTCTCTATATAATGTGTATATTTCTGTTTTTACAGTGCACCGACAGCTGAGTACAACCTTCCTCGAAGGACCCCTCCCTTAAAGCCCAAAGCAAGCACAGCTGACACTGCGTATAAGTCATTGCCAAAGTCTCCTATTCCCACCGGCAGCAGCTCTCCACCAGCAACCTGCAGCCTGCCCAGTGACTACAAGTATGCGCACGATCGACTGAGCCACTTCCGCATGTCCGCAGACGAGCGTATAGCCACAAAGGAAGGGATGGTGTGGCAACTGTACGAGTGGCAGCAAAGGCAGCAGTTCCGTCACGGCAGCCCCACCGCACCTATTTACACAGGCCCCAACTTTACAGACTCAGCTTCTTTCAGAGTTACCATGGAGATGCCACGTTCAATCTCCGTGCCTCCATCTCCTTGTGAAGTCCCTCCATCTGTCCCCTGCTCGTTCAAGCCCCTGTCCCCTCGTCGCCCTCACACTCCATCTGTAAGGCGCTCAGTCAAACCGTTGGACGAAATGGTGCCGGGGGAAAGCACAAGGTCCAGCTCCCCCAGCCATATTTGTGCTCAGATCACTCAGGTAGGACACTGGCACCAGGTTCCTTCACACGAAACCTTAAAAAAAAAATCCACCCATCATATCCTATGAATTTCAGGCCAGCTGGGTATTGTAGTCCATAGAATGTTTGGTGGCATTCGGCTCTTAGCTTTAAAAGGACTACAAACATGACCGGATTCACAACAAGCAGTTATGGTTTTATATGAGAATTAGAGTTTAAACTTTAAGCTACAGTTAAAAATGTAACACCATTGTCCAAATAGGTTTATAGATTATCACTGCTGTAAAAAAAATACAAAATTGTGTCTCCACTTTATGGTCAGTCAAACATATTCTAACCTGAGCTTTAGAAAATCTTAAAGCCAGTCCATCATCTGGGAAGGTAGTAGTAATAATCATCATCCTAAGCAGTGTATCACTCAGTCTTGTATTAAACCAGTACCAGAAACCAGTCAGTGCCTGTAGACCTTACTTGTCGACAGTGAATTTATGATATCTTCTCTCCGTCGTTCCAAACACATGTGGATCAGCAGGGGTCACGTTAGAGTCTGGGACTCTGCTATAACACATTGCAGAAGTGGTAGGAGTGAAGTACCCACCCCTTGGAGAGGGTGTCCTGATGAGCCGGCACTCATGCTGATCAGATCCGAAACGGAATCACATCTGAATCACACTTGTCCTGAGCCAGATGACAAAGCTCTCAGGCTCATGATAGTCTTGGAAAGCGCGGAATCTCATGAGCGAAGGAAAGTTGTGAATTTCACCGTGGTGAGATCAGCTTCAGGAACACTGGAAGCCTCTCAGCTTCACAGCACACACGCACACATCTGAATGTTCATGTGAATCATTTGCAGATTCACACAGTCCACACCCAGGCCCAGCTCCGCAGGTGGTGCGAGCACATGCGAGCGAGAGCTCGCCGCTCTGTCAGGCCCTTGAACCTTTCTTAGCACTCAAACAACACTGCAGGAGATGGAACGAGGGGCCGCGCCGTCACCCGCAGCCCATGCTGTCTGCCCACCCCCACCCTCCACATTTGAAGAGCTCCCTTTTCCAACCAGCACCACATTTGCCTGCACACAGAAGCCTCAAACCCTCCAGTTAGCTTTAGACAAGTAAACAAAATGTTGCAGATCATCTGTTTTCTCCATTATTCATCCAAGTGTCAAGACAGCAATTATAACCATAAAAAAAGAATTTCTCACAATTAAGCAAAGAGGATATGGGTTTTTTTCTTTTAACAAAGGGAATCCGCAGTGGCTGCGCCAGGCTTCCTAAAGGAGGGCTCTTTCAACTTCAAGTAAACTTATTTCTGTTTCACGCAGCATCTCCGAGGCCCATGGTGTTCTTTGGCTGGAGAGCGCTTGAGTAATAGCAATCTATATACTTCTGTGGAATATCATTAAGAAGTAGGTTTTATTAGAGGCTAATCCAATTTGCCCTGGGCTTTTCAGCACCCTATAAACATCTCTACTCTATCTTAAACATCAGCAGCGGTCTCTTTCTTCTGATCTTGCATTTAAATAAAAAACCTATTATACAGCAAAAAATAGTGGCTTGGGAATCTCAAAGGGAATGGCTTACAGTGCTGCTCTTGCTGGTAGCAAACAAATGTTATTTTAAGAAAGCAGATTTAGTATAATTTATGTGTAGTTAATTAAATCTCTTGTTGTTTGTGTCCTTTTAAGGTTCTGTAGTGGGCCCGCTTTTCGCTAATTCTGTGTGTTAAGCAAAAATGTCAAATTTCCCAGGCCCTGTAGCGCTTAAAACTGAGGGCACACCTTGTTTCAAATAAGAGTATCAGCGATGAAAGGGAGATAAGGGTTAGATGAAAAAATAAATCTGCTGTGTAGTCAAGTTTGTTTGTAGACTTGGAGGCAATGGTTTAACTTTGATTCGGTGTGATGGCGTGGTCCGTATCTCGCGTTCAAAACTCAAGTAAAGATTACAGAGTCTGTTTGATGTGACTTTATTAGATCTGTAATAACAAGTTGATGAATTTTGTTTCTCTGCAGACTTCCCAAATAGAGAGAAGGTCTATGCCAGCCATGGGCTACATCACACACACCGTCAGCGCGCCTACCTTGCATGGCAAAACGGTACGATTTTCCTCATTTTGCTGTCATTGTTTGAGTCATTATTTAACTTTATTAGTCTGATGAATAAATTGTGCACTTTGCATTATTTTATCACTGGCAGAATGAAAAACTCCAACATTGTGATTGAGTTACAAATGATCAGACAGAAAACAGCATCAGACTGGAAATGTGTGTGGAGGACAAGAGAATCCAAGAGGATTTAGACAGTTGGAAGAGTCCTCAGAAATGCACAAGGTTTCCTCGTTCCTCCATGAAAACAGGGGGAAAAAGAGCTACTCATCAATTTAAAAGCATTTGGCTCATGTCCTTCACACAACCAAGCCTCTAGACCTGGTTAAACAGGTTTAATGAAACATCTTAGATCCAATTTTTATGTCATTGTGATATTTTCCTATTACTCAGTTTATTAGTGATTCCAGTTCTGATCACCATCACAACAATTCCTGATAGCACAATAAATTGTCATCTCAGTATTTAAAATGCAGCTGTTGCTTTCATACTGCAAGTTCTTTTTATTTTTTTTTATTGATTAGTATTTTGCGAAAGTACACTGGCCGCTCCGCCATTTGGCTCTCTCAGTTAATGTAACTGCCCAGATGGTTTTCAAGTATGTTCTCTCATTCCTCTGAAATCCGGGCTTGGCTACAGCCAGAGGAACTGACTCTGCTGCTCATTCAGCTTCGGAGGCACCAGGCCAAGATGGCTGGTGTGAATAGCCCCAGTGATGCATTCACTCACCTGCAGCACCAGCAGCACAGCAGTCTTCTAGGCCCCAGCATGCAGGTCAGGGCCCCCGGACTCCCCCAACCTGCTCCACCTTGCTCTCAATACGTTCACATGCACAGAGTAGAGTCGATTATTGATTTACAGGTGACCTTCTCCTGTGAAGCTGGTAAACAGTCACCAAATACATTATTTATCTACTACTTAATGTAATACTGTAGTAGAGTTTAGTTTATAGCCTCCTCCGATACACATTTTATTTGTTTGTGTAGCTCAGTCTAAAGAAGTACTTTAGCCTCCTAAAAATGGATTTGTCTAGTTAATAGGTTTAAAGTATGTTTTGCTCCTCAGGCCATGTAAACGTACTGACTGCCTCCCCTCCTAGTGCATCGTGGCTCCCCTGTCCCAGCCAGTCACATACCATTCTGCCCTGTCATCCACAACTAATGTGTAGTCTGTCGCTTGAGTGTCTTCCTCATTGGCATGGTGTGTCTTATACATCAGACTGTCCAGATTGCCTTCAAACTAAAAAAAAAGAAAAGCTTGAGCTTATTTTACTTGTAAATATGCAATGTTGAAGCATGTGGCTTGCCAGCTTTGCCTGTGTTGTGTATTTTTCCTCTCTTTTATTGATATTAAAAACTTTGCGTTGCCTCAAAGGAAAAGATGATAACTGGAATAGAATCCTATTGTGTGATGAATCTTGTGCTTCAGACATTTCCAGGCTGGAGCAGGAACCAAACCACCGTCTTTCTTGTGAATCTGCTCCTTGCTCCTAAATTAGAAACCCACAGTGAAGCTGCAGTGGTGCTCCAAATGACATCCCCACATCGTTATCTGGACGAGCTCCACGCTTACATGCATTGTGACCACATGCCTTGCACATATGCACAAGGCCTGCGCCCAGTTGTGCATGAGGTCAAACATGAGATGATAAACCAGTTAGAAAAACAACAACACAATTACTTAATTACAGTTTACAGCCTTTGACTATCTGGGAACAAAAATCCAGACATATGTAAACTGTAATTAAGGTCAACGGAAAATAAAGGCCTTGGGAGCTCTCTGGCCAAGCATTATCATTTGCAGCTTCATTTCAATTGATTTCTGTCTCCATTGCTCATTTAAAGGCCGATGATACTTATGTACAACTGAAGAAGGACCTGGAATATCTAGATCTAAAGGTGGGCCCTCGATAAAATAAGCTTTATCCTCTTCATCCTCTGCTTCATCCTCCTGTTTCTTCTCTCCTGTCTTCTCGCTGTTGTTGTGATGCTGTCTGTGTGGTGGGAGGAGAATGTCTGTTAGCTGTCTTATTGTAAATCAGCCAGTGGAGGATAAAATCAGGCAGTTATCTCACCCAGAGACTAACAGAGAGGGAGCTCTGCCTCCTGCAGCTTCTCTCCATTTCCCGTTGATGTCGCAGAACCAGAGTGTTGACTTGCTGATTCTTTTAGGAGCAGGACAGGCTGACAGGCTTGGAGCAGATGCACGAAAACAGACATTTTCACTGCTTTTCAAAAGGAATGTTCATGCATCCCTGGAATTTTTGCACGATTTGGAATGAATTGCTGTGACCCCAACACTTCTGTGTGATTTGAGATGATGGAGCTGAAGTCGTTTTACTTGCCCCAATATAGCCATTTTAAAGACAAATCACATGTTACCACACAATAAATACACATTGATAAGCTCGCATTTCCTTCAAATCTTAGCATACAAATACAAGCATATAGAATCTGGTTGTGTTCATGCAAACATATCCTTGAATCATTTTCCCAGACTTGACGAAACTCCCTCCTGAACCACGTAATAAATAAGTCAGCACACAGCGTGACTAGTAATTGGGAGCAATGCCCCATTTAGTGGGCCTGCCGTTCACACTGGTGTACACCACTGCCGCTTTGTTGGGTGTGGCCATTCTGATGTGGTTCTGTTCTGAATATTCCGCCCACGCTTTCCATACATTGGTGACTGAAGCAGATGACACGCCGACACATTGTTAGGAACTTATGTTAGGAACAAGAAGATCTCGGTCCCTGATTAAATGAATTAAAAAACAAAAACAAAAAAACTTTGTCTAACACCAAACCCAGATGGCTATGACATCACCACACCAAGAGCAGCTTTGGGGATTTTAGTGTTTATTTTTAGAAACCAAACTCCATCTGTACAATCGTGTGTGAATGTGTGTGTGTTTTGGTTTTGGGACACCAGCCCATGTGTCCGTGTTTGACTGCGACGATGCATATTTCAGGTCACTGGACGCGAGAGTTTCAAAGCGGAACGACCGTCGAGGCCGGTGAAAATCGCAGAAAGTGACGCTGATGTGAGTGAATCGCCGATTTTAAAGCGCAGGAGCTGTTTATTTGTCTGCCTTTTCTACAAGATCTCACAACCAACTGCAGAGAAGCAGCTGGCTTTGCTGTGTGTTTAAGCGTGGTCTGTCTGTGTGTGTGTGTGTGTGTGCACGTGTGTGCGTGCATTTAAGTAGTGGTAAACAGAGGCTGTGGAGGGAAGGCATCGTGTGTACATTGCAACACTGTGGGGACAAGCATCCGCGCCGCTCAGTGAGGGCCTGAGAGTATCGACCGCAGTCTTTATTTTCCTCCCTGCAATTTAAAGGGAAAAATACATGTAATGGGAGTTTAAGATGTTGTGCTGTTAAATTTTTCAGTTTGATTTGCCTGATCCCGCTCTTCTGACTCTTTGTTTTCTGCTGAATGGAGGTAAATCAGATGGATGTCCTGGCTTTTCATCATTAGCATTGTTCCACTTTAACAATTTATAAGAAATTGCCAGTAAATTTGTCTGAGCGCTGAATATTTCATGCAATTAAAAACAACAATAAACAGCCGCAAAAATAAAAACAGCTTAATTATTAATTGAACAGAATGATAAATAGATCTGAGGAAGAAACTCACTGTGTGAGGAAGACTGTGAAGCAGGCAGTCTTATGTTGTTTTCATAAATACATAACCCATTTCTGGGAAAACAAATCTGTCACTCCCAATAAGCACGCTTCTCAGTAAAAGTGAATTTGAAAATATGGATTTTTGATTATGATTAGTCATAATGGGTATTACCAGATCTCGCCCCCAAACCAGACGGCGGAGAGCCGTTTGATATTCCTCGCTGTGCTGACGAGAGGAATTCCTCTGGGCCGCTCGCACCGATGAGGGTTATTGACATATTTTGAAAGTCGGCAACAACTACAGGAGATCAATTCTTCTCATCTGGCTGCACTGTTGGAATAAATGAAGACAAGAATGAAATAATTGACTGGCGGCGCAGCCGATCCTGCATCCCCTCTTTTCTGCTGTTTTCATGCATCTTATGACTGCTCTGCAAAGCCTTTAGAGGCAAACGGAAGAGTTAGCTTCAACACTAACCTGCGTTCTTCTCACTTTCATTTTCTTTTCTCCTTTAGGCGAAACTGAGCCGACTGTGCGAACAAGACAAGATACTGCAGGAACTAGAGGCCAAAATCCGCTCTTTGAAAGAGGACAAGGTCTTTTCTCTCTTTGTAGTTTGCGCTATTTGAACCTGTTTGAACCAGCCTGCGCTCGTTGTGTTGTGACCGTGTCTGTCGCACCTGCACCCAGGACAAGCTGGAGTCGGTGCTGGATGTTTCGCACCAGCAGATGGAGCAGTACCGGGACCAGCCGGCCCACGCTGAGAAGATTGCCTATCAGCAGAAACTATTACAGGAGGATGTCGTGCACATCAGGGCCGAAATATCCCAGATCTCTACAGTAAGACGCAGATCTCCCACAATGCATTTCATATCATTTTAGCAGGTGTTCTCCTCACACTGTCATTTCTTTTCAATTACATGCAACCGCTGACATTGCGATCTCTAATCTCAGAATCATTGTCATGTTTTGAATAATTTCTTTTTAATTTAATTGCATCCTAAATATTTGTTGCAGTGAGAGTTGATCCAGATCAAAAAAACATGATTAAAAAAAATAGTTTCAGCCAAGAAAGCGAAATTATCACCCTTTCTGAGCATCCTCCAGCTGGATCTCACCACACGTGTGCCGGTGACTGTTAACGTGTTAATGGATGCGAACCTGACAAGATGTTGTCATATAACAAGTGGTGTGGCTGCATGTTGTGCTGCAGGAGATGGAGAACGCCTGGAATGAGTACAGCCTCCTGGAGAGAGACGTGGACTGGCTGAAGGCGGCCTTGCAGGCACAGATGAACCGCAGCGATCTTTCTCAGGTCCGTGGTTTGAGTTCCCTTATTTGCTGACTTGCATTGGGTTGTTTCCAGTATTGGATACCTTCAAATCCAACTGATGAATACAGGAAACAAAGAGGAGAGCATGAGAGCTCTGAATGGACTGCTGCACACTTGAAGTTTATTTATTTATTTATTCATTTTTTAATATTTTGAGTTCATTTTTAACTCTGTGTGTGTGTGTGTGTTTTTCCGTGAGCAGCATGAGAAAGTCCAGATGAGAAAGGAGCTGTGGAGGATCGAGGATGTCATCGCAGGCCTCAGCACAAGTAAAGCCAACTACCAAGTCACCATCTCCTCTGTCACCAACCCAGGTTAGAGGCGCCTGAATCGGGAAAGCAAATGACATCCGCTCACGTTGTACAAGCAAAGTGGTCATACTCTTTTATCTCCTCATTAAAGCACTTACATGTACACTTACACTAATCCCAGGAACATTTCCCTCGGGTGGGGGGGGGGGCTGAATTGTCTTTACAGTCTGCGCATTCATGTTACATTCATAAACATTCAATCCCCCAGAGAGGAAATTTGTGCCTTCGATGTCGGCGTCATCAGTGCCTTCAGTGTCGGAGAGCCCGTCTTCTATGGAGATGAGACTGTCTCAGGAGCAGCACAGCCCCCACCGCAGCCCCAGCAGCCACGCACCCACAGTTTCCTCCAGCCTCAGCCTGCAGCCTTCGTGCCAGACTGCAGCCAGTGGGCTTCAGTGGGTGAGTGAGCTCTGGGAAAGGGGTAAATGTCTGCCGTTTCTTCGCATTATGATAAAAGTCAGCATGAATAAAGCAGCATTTCTCTTTCTTTATTGATCAAATCCAGTATTACAAAGTCCTTTTTTTCAAAAAGAGCATTAAAGGAAGAAAGCCTGTGCGTGCTGGGCGCCCGGCTGCCGTTTCAAACAGCTGTTCTGTGTGCAGGGTGAAGATGACGTGCCTCCAAGACCTCCTCTACCTCAGCTCTACAGTCAGGATGAGAACCCCCCCGCCGTGCCCCCTTTACCCCGTGAAACAACAGTCATCAGGCACACTTCGGTGCGCGGGCTCAAACGCCAGTCAGACGAGCGCAAGCGAGACCGAGAAATCGGCCAGTACAGCAACGGGGACAGTAAGGTACAGAGAGGGTGAGACGCTCGGGCCTGCCCGCAGCACCGGCACCGCAATACACCCTCTCCTATCTGTCTCTCAATATCAGGGTGAACTCAGGCCCTTCCTGAGCGACCCTGAGCTCGTGGGAGCTGGAGACGGATCCAGCAACATCAGCGTGGTCGTGTCTGGTCGTGACGGTTACCAGACACTACCCACCAGAGGTGCAAACACGATGAATCCTCCAGGATAGATTTATAGAGATTATAGTTGCCATTTGGATACGAAACGATTCAGGAAGGGTGTTTTTATATCTGTCGGCTTTCCCACAGGGGGTGCCAGCTTCTCATTTAGCCTCAATCAGTCATCCAGCATCTCCTCGTACGTGACCCTCCGAAGAGCAGCCTCCGCTTCAGGCGTGACGGTGAGGCTCGCCATCCACACAGCTGTAAACACTCGGCCAGATATCCCGGCTTTAGCCGAACTTTTACCCGCTCGTCGGGTTTGTGTTACACGCATCTTTCCTCCCACCCACCTCAGGAGAGACCAAAGAGCGCCCTGGAGCGTCTGTACTCTGGAGACACGGTGCAGAGGCAGAGGGGGAAGATGAGCGCCGACGAGCAGCTCGAGAGGATGAAGAGGCACCAGAAGGCTCTGGTCCGCCAGCGCAAACGCACCCTGAGCCACGGAGACCGCCACGCCTCTCCGACACTGCACGCTCCATCTTCCTCGCGCCCACTCTCAGCAGATTTGGGATCAGTATGTTCCTCACACTCTCATGCATGAAGTGAACGGAAGTGAAGGGCGCCGATCTGCGGTGGTCATGCATGTGGGTTCTGTCTGCAGTTATAGTTCCTTTCAATATTATTAGTATTAATCCAGAATTATGCTCAATCATGCATGTTGGTGTCCAGCAGCAGTTTTAGGTTTTTGTACTACAGCTTAAATGTCACAGATGTAATACCAGTAACCACCCGTCTGACTCCAGTGTAGCCAGTAAGACCTTTAGAGGAATAACTGAAGCAGCCAACTGTGCTTACATGTACTTTTGTGTCGAGATGACACGTCTGCTGTGATCACACATCTCTACAGACGGGTGGGTGCTTCATCCTAGCAACAATAACATGTACAAAAAGCTCTAAAAGCAAGAGACTGCCACTCCCAGATGTCACCCAATAGGACGAGAAAGTTGGCCAACGTGCGGTTATTCCACGACCGATGGTGAGAATGGCGTGTCCAAACTGAAAGACCTGGGATGTGAGCAGGCCGCGTAGATGGATCAGGATATCACATCTTTCTTAGGATTTAAATCAATAATATATCTCAGTCATCAAACTCATAATATACTGATGAGCTCAAACGGAGCAGAGTCCACCTCTTCTCATATGCTTCCTGACTTTTTCTGTTTCCAGCGTTGGCGCCTCCACCCTCGACACTGTTGTTCTATAAATGGCTTTTCCTCCTCTTCTAACTGTCCTCTGGCAGCCGTTTGTCTTTCTAGATCATGAACTCTTGATCCACATGTGCTGCATCCACTCTTTCACTCAAGATCCATCCCCTGTGTGTGTGTGTGTGTGTGTTTGTGTGTTTATCCTTTTAAAAAAGAAAGTGCCTTATTTTCTACTGACCAAATCATTGATAGACAACTAGCTAAATTAGCATGCAGCCTTTTCAGCTTTCTCATTTCAACCTAATTTGGCTTTTTTTTTTTTTTTTTTTCCTGATTCTTGATTCATTCGTTTATTTATTCTGAACTAAAATGAAGGATGTTGACTGAACATTAATAGGTTAGGGGCTTACTATTGTCCCAACAACCACTTGTCAGTCGTTCAAGTTTGTTTGACATTCGCTTCATACAGTTTCAAAGACCGCTGCGTCTGAGGTTTTATCCAATAATTAATTACTAGTTTTAAGAGCCCTTCGATTTTACAATGTGAATGTTTGCTAATAAATAAAGCATATTTTCTAATGAATTCATTGCCATGTTTTTTGTTAATTAGACTTGCATTTTGTGTGTGTGTGTGTGTGTGTGTGTAAGTGTATGTGTGTAAGTGTGTGGTGAAACTGTTGTCACTAAGTTGAGAGTTGTTCCCTGTGTGTCTCAGTGTTTTAGTTTCCAGTTGTATTTAAGCATGCATGTTAATCACATGTTTCAGTGCATGAATGCATGCTCTTTTTTTTTCCTTGTAAGAACACACACACACACACACACCCTGCAGCCCGGACGCTGTGGTAACTGCGGTGTTACTTGGTTAAATATCGTCTTTATTGTGCAGAATCCTGTAATTCTTTCTCCGCCTGTGTCGTCTCCTTTGTTCCCTGTCTAGTGGAAGAGAGAGCAGGACTTTGACCTGCAGTTACTGGAAAGAGCTGTGCAGGGGGAGGAGGCGCAAGGAGTGAGGAGCGTTCAGGGGGAGGAAAGACCTCCGGAGCACAAAGAGAGACCCCGCTCACACTCTGACGAATGGCTGACCTTCTGCTCCACGGCCATGAGCCCCCCCACCAACGAGGACGACCTGGAGCCACTCGACTATGATGTGGATCTAAACAAAGAGGTACAGGAAGTAATTTCTGCCTCACAGCTGATAATTGGAATGGATGATACCCGCAAAACCATGACGTCCTCCAGCCCGTCTGAGCATGTGAGCCAGCCAGGCCGGTGGAGAGTCTAAAAGACAAAGGTTTGTTGGAATCGTGCGAAAGCTGCTCCTCACGCGCTGCCTCTGTCTTTTGTGCAGCTGTCTCTGCCCCAGAAAGTGTTGATTCCAGAGCGCTATGTGGACTCAGAGCCGGAGGAGCCCCTCAGTCCTCAGGAGGTGGAGGACCGCCATCGCAAAGTGGAGCGCATCAAGAGCCTCCTGGCAAAGTCCAGGTGAGGTGGACCCTTAGAATGGGAAGCAGAAATCTCACGGGTATCTAGAATGAGTTAGAATTCTCTTATTACAGCAATTTTATGTCAAAACATGGTAGCATCACTAATCCGTAATGTCCTGGATAGACTGCAGCGACATCGAGACGGTGACATCATAGCTCCTTTAAAAATAAATGCGCTGATTTTCTGTGAGCTCCAATCCTTTTGTTATTTTACTGGAACAGCGTGCAGAACATCGCGCCCACCGTGGCTGTAGACAAGCTGGAGGTGGGTCCCCTGGCCCTGGGCTCCGCCCTGCAGGAGCAGGAGAGGATCATCACCATGTCGTACACTCTGGCCTCCGAGGCGTCGCTCAAGAGCAAGCTGGTCGCAGGTCAGTCATTTACAGACTCACACCCAATGATTTCTCCCCTACGCCCACACGTTGAACAGTTATGCATTTTCAACAGAAATGCGTGAATAATCACCATATCTAAGATAAAAAAAAGGGCCCCAGCTCTTCAGTAACCCCCCCCCCCCCCGCTTCAGTTCACATCATGGGGAGGAATTTGGTTTGGATAAAGCGCAGATTAGAAGGGCGTCAGGTTGCGGGGTGAAGCAATCTGGTGGCTCATTTCCTAATATCTGAACATTAGATCTTCTAATTGCGATCCGTCTTAAATCCTTCAGACAGGGGCGGATTCTCTTGATGAGGCCATTTTGTGTGCTGATCAGTGACCCAGTCAAACCCTCCTCCCGCAGAACCACCGCCTCTGCTTTGAACGCAGCTCTGAACCTGCATAAAAGACACTTCACTCACTTTTCATCTCTCTCTCGCTCTCTCTCTTTTTTTTTTTTAAACCACCGAAAATTCGTTTGCACCGCAGCTGCAGCAGGTTGTCAGTCTGCTGGGCGTACACACGCCCGCAGCACACACGCGCATATCTGTCACACACGCTAACACTCAAGCTGTCAGCGCATGTGGAAGCTTAATGCGCACACTGAGGCAAAGTCAACAATTATAACATTATTTCCAGCACAGAAAAACGTCAGAGAGTATAACTGGTGGCATCTTGTCAGCAGAGACCGAATCAAGGACTTTCCCTTCTCTTTGGTGTTAAAATGAGCCGAGCTGCCGCACTTTTCTTTTAATCCCTGAGCCTTTTCCGCAGTATTATCCACAAGCGGCAATAATGTCGAGAGAAAAGCAGGAAGATGCAGAATTGAAATTACTTTTGGTCTTTATTAAGTAGCCGTCTTTGACAAAACTGTTATTTTAAATTATATTTTAGAAAACTGAAGTAAATGTTTTGTAATTACTGTTCATCAGCACTCCACATAGTTTCTAATTTAAAACGCTTCATCTATTCAACACCAGGCCACCTAAATGTTCAGGTGAAGATGACGCATAGCAGGCAGCTCGGCATTCAACTCACAGGTTTCCTGTTAAATACCTTCTGTTTTTCTCGGCGCCGTGAGAAAAGGAATTAAAATGGAGGTGAAATAATGCGCCTGCATGTATTTTTTCAGCAACCACCTGAGACCTTGTGAAACAAAAAGAGACAGATGAAGATGAGGCCATATCATTAAACATCCCATTAAACAAATTCTGTTAATCATATTTATTTGGTGTGTGGTTTAAGCTTTTCAAATTAAAAAATTGCCTCACGCACAACCGGTAAAACATGCGAGGCTAATGACATCAGATCTGGTTCTGATCAGTGGTTCTGATCAGTGGTTCTGATCAGTGGACATGTCACCTGTCTTTGGTTCACGCTTCCAGCAGGGACTGCGTAACAACCTGATGCTGATGTACCGTCTGAAAAATCAGTAAACTATTTGCAGCGACGCTAATTTGAATATACAGGAAGTGGAACCCGTCCTCCACGTCTCCTCGGGGCCGACTGCTGCTCCAGGTGTGGCAGAAGAGCACCAGCTGTGAGGCAGGAGAGACAGTTTGCGTCACTTCACCTGCAGTCTAGACAGTAGCGTTTTTCATTTGGTGCTCTCCAGACCGTAAGGGCATGTAAACTGTGTTCAGAGCCTTTTAATAACAGCCGGTAGCTGATTTAAGCTAACCGACGTACACAAACGCCACACGGAGTCGAATGAGCTGTTGAAAAAATGAGTCATGCACTTTGATAGAAAAATGGCTAAATATGATCCCTAACCAACTCTGCTCTGTATCTGGTGTTGACTCTGTCTAAAACCGTCTTGTGTTCTTCTTCCTCTCCGTCTCCCTCCTGACTTCTCCTCTGTAGTTCCACCTCTGGCTAACCTCCACACCCCTCCTCCCCCACCACCACCGCCACCTCCTCCCCTTCCTCCTCCTCTTCTTCCTCCTCCCCCTCCTCCCCCTCCTCCTCCTCCTCCTCCTCCTCTTCTTCCTCCTCTTCCTCCTGTATCTCTGGCGCCTCCCTCTCCTCTAAGCAACGGGATTCACTACACTTTTGTCTGATCCGGGGATATAAAAGTAAGGGCCCGCTTGCATGCTGGTGTTGTGTGTGTTGTGAAGCCCCACCTCCGCTGATATTACTGCGCAAACAAACGTCTGCTCGTCCCACTGTGATAATTGTGTGTAAATTGTTCTCTTTATTTTTCGTCTTTCTTCCTCTTTGCGTCGCTGCCAAAATATTTAAAGACGCTTGGGGAAAAGAAAGGCCTCGGCTGTTTGTAGCATTGTGTATAATTAACAAAAGAGACACCTTTTGATTTAACACCCTGACGGTTCGGCTGTCAGCACAGCTGCATTTCTCAACACCAATTAGCTCCCCATCTGTAGGCTGCCTGAGAGGAAAAACAGCAGATATGAGCCTGTTTCTGTGGAAAGAGAGGCTTTGTGTCATTTTACTGCCTCATTACTAAACAGCCATGATCTGATCACTGAATCCAGGTCTGGTGATTTGATTATGTGGCCATTTGACCCCCATTTATCAGGGACAGAGAGCAGGATTTCCTGTTTGTTGTGCTATGTTATTGTTTGTTTGTTTGGTTTTTTTTTAAAATATTCTCATCCGAAGTGAGCACAACACTGCTGCCCTGATTTATGTGTATTCAAGTTCCTGTTGACCTCTCTGTGCTTCAACATTTTCACTTTTGACACCGTCGCGGTACAATAGCTGCCTTTCTCTCACATGCTCACACGTCCCGGTGCTCACTTTGTTTTTCTCTTTCACCTGATCCTCAGCTCAAGCGATCTCCGGACACTGAGGTGCTCTCCCGCCGCGACAAACAAGCCGGACCACTCGGCCTCAAAAAAAGGATTTGGTTTCATTTCTGTCCCGGCAGCACAAACGCCGCTCCGAACGCTAACGTTCTCGCCGAAGCAGCGTCCACCTCAGTGGCTGCATGGACGCGAGCGAGCAAAGCTAACCTGACCAGGGACGTTTTTTTGTACACCTGCACTTTGGAAAGAACATCTGCTCATGTTCCCAGCCTCTGACGTACTTTTCTTTTCCTGAGGTACGGAGAAGACAGTGGGAGGAGTTTTATCATGTTATACGTTATATTCATACAAAGCTCTCGGAATATCACCGCATCCCTGTAGCACTGCCGCGCTCCTTTTAGCTTCCCCAGAGGAATTTTATTTTTGCTTACAACAGGATAAACTTTAACATATTTTTTTGTGTGAGAAGAGAAGGTTGCACAATTTTTAAAAAGAGGAAATTTTAAAAAAGTGAATATTAAAGAAATTAACAACAAATCTGGTTTAAATCAGATGTTTATTTCATTGGTGTGTTTACGTCTCATCTGAGCTTTGAGGATCATCCTGGAAAACGAGCTGAAAGATGTGTCTAAGGTCAATTTTACACCACAGAAGAGGCTTTGTTGTCTTAAATCTGAACACCTTTTTATTGTAATCATGTACAAAACGTGCATTTGTCACAGCCTGGAGATTCTGTTTGAACCTCAACATCTTTTATTGGGAGAAGGAACGAAGGTACACTCAAAAGAGGTGAACTTTCAATAGAAAAAAGGGGGGGGGGAAGGGGGGGTTGTTCTTGAAATGTTTCTCAAGTTCAAAGTGTTTTTGGTTTCATAAAGGGCATTTTTAATTCCGTGTTCTTTCAGCCAGGAAGGTGGATACTAATAACTCTGGATTCTGAAGTGCAGAATTCGTATCTTTAAATCATGAAACGCGCCTTTGCCGCAATTGTAAAAGAAACCTCGGAGAAGATGAGAAATGCACGTATTGAGCTTCTGATTTGAAAAGAGGGAGAACACAGAGAGAATGTTTTCAACCCGGAGCTGGTCAGCGGCGCAGTCGTTAGTGATTTTCACTCCTTTTCAACAAAAATATTTATCAGCTGAAATTGTGAAGGCGCCCGTGGATGGGTAGCGCCGTGGACTTGGCTGGTAGCGGGCTGTTGTGCTGCAGCTCCCTCCCCAGTGACATCTTTATCTCTAATTGGAGGGGGTGTAATTACACTCCTCTGCATTTGCGGCGCGCCTGGAAAAGCACCTGAAAGAGGCGGATGCGGCTCCCTGAGCAGCCTCCTCTCCTCCGTCTCTCCTCTGTCTCTCCTCCGGGGTGGCGGGCCCCACGGTGCCTGCTGGCCCTGGTGGCTACAACACCCATCCCATCCTCTATTCTGCTTATTTTGCAATAAAACGGGCTGTTTTTCCCTTCCTCCTGCAAAAATTCACCCAAAGACCCTCCACCGGGGATTGTGGCATCTCCATGTATTGACGTTTGGCTGCTGGTTCGTATACATTTGTTATTCTGTGCTCTGGACTTCAAAGAGAATCAAAGAGGGCCTATTATGCTAATGGCGTCCTGTTCAGTTAAACGCAGTCAAGGCCTCCCGCATTAATCCTTTACTAAATATTTGCTGGCTGGAGAAATTATATATATATTTTTTAAAGGTTCATCAGCTCGGCTCCCTGAAAGGCTCTGCTTACTTGAAGAGTAAATTAAAGACAATCATGGAAGTTGGGTTTCATTGGAATAAAATGGCTCCCGTCGGGTTCCAGCTTTCTTCCAGCCTCTTTTATTTCTCCCTGCAGTAGCTGAAAGGACGCGTCTGCTGAGACCTCGCTGAGGAGCCCCACCTTGTTCTCGGCTGCATTTTGCAAAGCATCCGAGGAAAAAGCGCTCAGGCTCCCACCACCACAGACCCCTCCCGACCCCATTGATACGGCTGCTGCTCGCCCCGCCGTGGACGTGGCTGGCGCCTCCTCTGCGCTCCGTGGGGTTCCCGATTGTACTGCGATTGTACAAATACAAAACCAGGGGAGCCGCTGCAATAGGTGCTTTGATTCCCAAAGACTATTTTATGCTGTTTTATCATTTCCAAGCTCCACAGCACTTTTTTTTTTAATATGTAAGAAACGGAATGGTGATTTGTTGAATAATTGAAGAGTTAGGGAGAATATTTGATATTTCCTATTGCGTGTGCACTTGTAAGAAAGAATAAAGGAGAGGCTAAATTGCAGCATTTCGACCTAAACTAAACAATGACTTCTCTCCAATCTTCCATTTTACTGCTGCTGGAGCAGCAAATGCACATTTTACTACTCAAATTTCTACAATTGCTGATTTTTAACAGCAAATGAAAAGAATTCCTTAAAAGCAGATGATTAAGAGTGTATCAGACCTTCCTGTGGTGCTTTCAACAATGAACTTATCTCATTTCTTTTTAATGGAAAGCTTTTACAATACCTACAGTGAATTATGCTTTTTTTGGCTCATGAAAGTATTTGCTTTGTAAATGAACCAAAGGCCCCTGGGCTTCCTCTTTAATCTAGCAACTCTCTCTCTCCACACACACACACACACACACACACACACACACACACACACACACACACACAGAGAGAGAGAGAGAGAGAGAGAGAGAGAGAGAGAGAGAGGATGTGCCACATGTAATAAAAGGTTAGAGATGTGTGCAGATGTGCATCCTGATATCTCAGGAAGGCAGAACAAGAGCAGAACAATCATCAGATTGGAGCAGAAGAGGCTGCGGCTCAACAACCTGTGACACGTTCACCATGAGGTAAACCTGACTGGCTGGATGTAGGTGGGGTTAACGTGTCTGGCGCTGCTGGTACCAGCTGCCTGTTAATTGGAAAATTAGATGTCGGGCTCCTTATGTCGACACGATTAATCGGCGCCTTTTTGTTAACTTGAAAGGAAATATTACATCCTGACTAAACTTTGATGGAATCTGGAGTCGCAGGAAGGAGATTTGGGTCAGCTAATGAGAACAGAGCCCCCCCGCTTTGCAAGTCCGAGTGGGAGAGGGATCGTTTGCATGTGAATATTTGCATCCGTGCTTAACCAGCTGAGGCTGTTGGGGTCAGATATTAATGACCCGACCCTAACAGTGGTTGAAAGTAACGCTTTATGCAGCTTTATCACGGTTAGTACTGATGATACCTTAGTTCTGAATAATATGGCTTTATGGTTGTGTCTGACCCATCCAATGAAATATTTTTGTCAATGGAATAAAAACTTGCACAGTATTCTGTCCCATTACACACACACACACACACACACACACACTTGGACCTTTGTCTTTGTGAGGCCTCACTGACAGAATGCCTTTCCCTGACCCTGACCCCAACCCTGACCCTGACCCTGTCCCTTACCTGAACCCTGACCTCAACCCAATTCTAACCCCAACTTTAAAACCCTGTGCTAACCCTCCAACGGGCCTTTCAGGTTGTGAGGAGCAGCCAGCATGTTCTACCTTCCCCAAAATCTCCTCCCTCACAGCTGAGTATTTCTGCTGGGTTTTCTGATCAGTGTTTTTTATGAAAAAGTCGCTGAGTTGATCAAGTTTGTTAAATATATACGGTTGTCTTTGAGTGAAAACGCTCAGGGTCGTGCAATTGTTTGATTTGATTGCTCATCTGTGTTTGAGCATCATTTATTTAAAAAGGCTTGTAGCTGATCATAGCATCGTGTGCCTGTGTTGATCGTTTTTGACTGGTGTCAGCAACGTCACGCTCGCAACTTTAAAGCAGAACTCGGGCTCTCTGTAATAATCCAGCCATGAATGAAGCCTCGTCGAGGATACAAATCACAGCTGCAAACCTTTAAAACCGGCTCTGGCTTCACTGTAATCAAAGACAACCCCCCCACCTCCACCCCCTCTCTCCCTGCACCCCCTCCACCCGAACCTCACTCACTGGCTGAATGGTGTTCTCTAATTAACCATGCAGAACAGGAGAAGAACACATGTTAATTTAATGTAACAAAAATGTTGATTTTCATGCGCTCTCCTTTTCAAATATTTATGGGCTAGACTTGGATTTTAAGACGCATCAAAGACTCACAGAGTATGCAAATGCGTCTGCATTACCCCCCAACAAGTTGGACTGTCTTCTGCTCTTCACGCAGGCTTCACACACGCGCACGCGCGCTGCCATCCGAGCTGCAAAGAGGAAGCCATTACAGTAACCTCTATAGAAATGTGGTGTTTTGAGGACCATCCGACACCCGCTGGCACCTGCTCTGCTGCACCCATAATCACCCAAAGATTAAAGCGCGGCAATAACCAGCACATTATGCAAACAGAATCACTTTTTTTCCCTCTTTTCTTTTGCAGATGTGATTGACATTTCAAAGTAGCATCATTTAGTACAAAAACCTAAAGTAAAACATGTATATTATCCTATACAGAGAGCAGATTGAGTTGCTATCATCATTGAGTGTAAGTTCTGGTAAGGTTAAACAGCAGAGAGGGATAACCATGAAGATGCAGGAAGTTTGTGGATAAAATCAAA
This sequence comes from Arothron firmamentum, assembly GCA_016586285.1. Taxonomy (NCBI): domain Eukaryota; kingdom Metazoa; phylum Chordata; class Actinopteri; order Tetraodontiformes; family Tetraodontidae; genus Arothron; species Arothron firmamentum. The sequence goes on along the minus strand of BJFM01000251.1, from coordinate 171,973 downwards.
CATCTGCTTTGGTGGATGATAACCTGCGCAATTCCTGTTGTGTCCAAAAGGTGGCGCATGAGACACGTGAAGCAGCCGTTGCGCTCTCCCCCTGAGGAGTCCCGCACCTGAGGAGACGGCCCCGCGGACCACCGGCATGGATCTGGAGCAAGGAAACAACTACACGGACAACTTTTATTCAGAATTGCAGGTGAAACTTGTCTCTTGCAGGTTTGATTTCGACTTATGTCCCAAGTTTAAAGAGGAGTATTTAAAAGGTAGGCATTTCTTTCTTTCTTTCTTTAACAAAGTTCTACATGGAGGAGGTGGACCGATGTGCGCTGTGGAGAGCTGGGGGACTGATGAACAGGCTGGTGCCTTGCAATGTAGGATGTAGGCATCTCTCTCTTTTTTCTCTCCTTTCTCTACCTCTCTCCTTTCTCTCTCTCTTACTTCGTCTATCTTCTCTCTTTCTCTCTTCTTTACCATCTCCCCTCTCTCCTTCACTTTCTCTCTCGCTTCTTTATCCTCTCCCTCTTCTCCCCTCTCTCCTCTTCTCTCTCTCCTCCATCTCTCTCCTCTCTGTCTCCTCTCTCCTCTCCCTCCTCATTCTCCTCCCTCCCTCTCTCCTCTTCTCTCTCCTCTCTCTCTCTCTCCTCTCCCCCTCTCTCTCCTCCCTCCCTCTCTCTCCCCTCTCCCTCTCTCTCTCCTCTCCCTCTCCTCGTAGCTCTGTATGACTGCAGTTAATCAGAATTTCCTCCTGCTGTCTCCTCTCTTTGTAAGTAACTTTCTCACTGCTGATTACCTGATATTTGATAGTTTGCTGCACTTATGGGATGTTTATTGGGGTGGCTGTGGGGGGTCGTACAGGCGCTGTGGGGGTGGGTCACAGTGGTCGAGTGCCGTCTTGTGCGTTGACGTGTCAGACAGGCTGCAGCTGATTGATAGATCGCCACTTTGTCCTCACCGGTCCTGCAGTTGTCTGCGTGTTCGGTGACTTTGGCGCGCTCGCTCCTGCGTTCATTCATTTGGCGCGTTTGGCGCGTGCGGGCCTCTGATGGTGTCACACCTATGGCCGCTGCACGCAGATAAATGTCAAAACAGCTTCTGTTTCTGATGAACAGTCTCCCATCTGTGTGCAGCCCTGGACTGGACTCATTTAAATAGATGCAAAAGGCGAAAATAAACCGAGCGTGCACGAGCGAGCCCGTAACATATTGCATCGATTCTTTGGGTTCTATTCTGTGTACTGAACCACCTTATGTTGTTTTTTTTTTTTCCTGACACACGGCTCAGAACAAACCAAAATAAAATATTTCAGCCTAATAAACTTGTATTTAGCGCTTCAAAACAATATTTTCACTCTTGTTTTTTTAATTTTTTTTTTTTTTTTAATTTTTAAACAATCACACTTGTTTTATTTTAATTCAGGCAATCTCTTTTGTAATTTAATTCCTACCATAGCTGACACGGGTTATTTCGGCTCTTTAAATACCAAGGGTTATATAAAAAAAAAGTAGTCTAGTAATAATTATAGTTTTGGTGCTTCACACATTAATTACTCGTCAGGAAAAGAAAAGAGATTTCGGAATTTGGAAAGCAGCATGATGAAACTTTTAGAGGAGCTGGATTATTCTGGAAGCAGCGTTTGCAATAACATTTATGTTTAAAAAAAATAATCGAGTCTGGAGAGAACAAGGTTGTACAACTTTTGAGTGTCGATTTATTCATATAATCATCGTCTGACAAAAGTCTAAACTTGACCTCGAACTCCAATTTTCTTTCACCTGCTCCAGCTCTCATCTCATATTTTAGTCTAAAGAAATGCTGATTTTTTTAATTTTCATTTTCTTCCTGAAGAGTCCATCGCGAGTTGAATGCCCCCCGACAAAATAAAATAAAATAAAATGAAATAAATAAAATAAAAAGAATAAAGACGCGTTTCTGTGAGGCCAAAAAAAGAATGTTTCGCAGTCCGAATGAGGGGAGTCATGTTTAACTGTTGTCATTGTAAGATGTTCATTTAGGTGAGCTTATTAAAGCGAACCAACTGCGGCCAGTTCCAACCATCCTCCCCTCTCCACTTTCATTTCACAACAATTTCTCTCTCTCTCTCTCTCTCTCTCTCTCTCTCTCTCTCTCTCTCTCTCCCTCCCCCCCCC
>BJFM01000251.1:153555-168555 GCA_016586285.1 Arothron firmamentum | reverse complement strand
GTCGGACACTAACCACACATGGCCGCTCTGTAGCCTGGGAATGCGCTCTTCCTTCACTTTCTTGAGAGGTCAAGGGGAATAGACCTCAAAAGAATGCATAAGCCATAAATAAAATTGAAACAATCGCAGGGCTTGTCCATTTAGAGAAGATGCACTTGAACAGTTTTCCATTTAAGCCGAAGTCTGTGACGCTCGGCGCTCCCGCACCGAACTAACAGAGGCTCTCTTGTTCCAGTGATTTTAATTTTGTTTTATTGCCCTCATTTTCTGCAAGATAACGCAAAGAAGGGATCACTTCGAGTTTAATAAAACAATCAGCTTTTTAGAATTCATGTAACATAAAATAAACTCCGGTTCTTTTAAGGGAGTTTGGAAATCTTTTCACTCTTCTGCTCTTCGAGGGTTATTTGTGTCAAAATTAAATAATTTCCCTCCTCTAAAATAAAGGTGGAACCGCCTAAATTAACGGCGGGTGGACATGATATTGCCTGCGTGTGTTCCGCCCACATTTGAAACTGCTATCCAAAATTCGAAAAACAATTGACTGAAATTCACTGAAAACCCTGAAATCCCGCGCGTTTTTCTTTTTCTTTTTTAAATTAAATATTGTTATTTAACGCGCTTTTTAGAGTGAAACAAATGCAACACCTGTGGCCGATTAAAGAAAACGCAATTCTCCCTCTTGCACTTTTTCCCCCCCGTGAAACAGTAATATTTGGGGAAGAACGTGGAGAATTAAGGCAGCAGACAGACCTTTCTGCTGTTATTCAGCCAGTTGCTCTGTCACTGGGATCGCAGGTCTCCACATAAGGTAAGACTGTTCCGGGGACCAAACGCGAGTCTAAATGGGACATTTATAATTAGACTGCCCATTCAGCACATTGTCCTGATTGCTATACAGGGACACTCGGCTATGTCGGTGTCAGAGCTGCTCTCTGACGGCTGGTGCTGCTCACAAAAAGAGCGAAAGGGGAAGAGTGAGACGCGCCTGTGTGAGGGCGCAGGACCGCGCTGCACAAGCTTACCTTACCATTTTACGCACAGACTCTGCCGTCATCCTTATTCACCTTCTTCCTCCAGCTCTTTAAACTTGGCCGTGTGTGTGTGTGTGTGTGTGTGTGTGTGTGTGTGTGTGTGTGTGTGTGTGTGTGTGATGTCTGCAGAAATTAAGAAATTAATCGAGAAGACATTTGACCACCTCAAATCTGGTCTTTGATCATATATAATTTTATAGACTGCATGCAAGTAACTGGGGTAATAATACAAGCACTTTTTTTGTTTTGCACATTTTTGGAGGTTGTTTTTAATCAGTTCTTTTTTCTTTTCTCAAAAACATTTCCCATCCCTTTTTTTCCTTTTACACACAGACTCGCTGATGTGTCAGAAAATTCAAAGAATTAAGGACTTTCATTTCAGCATGAAGAGAGAAAGCCACCTGGCTTGTCTAAACATATCCTGCACTCTGTCCGGGTTCAATGTCTCCCGTGTTGCAAGAGCAACTTCGTTGCTGTCCATATTAATTAGTCAGAAAATGTTGCAGAGAAATGGGAAAGAGAGCAAAATAAATTCTAGCTCTAATTTCAACTGGCTTTGCTGCCGAAAGGTGGAAAATAGAGGCAGAGAAAAATGCGTTATGTTTCTACGTATTAGCTTCTGTAGCTACAGTCTGCTTGTCAGATGATTTTCCTGGGCTGATGCTGTTAATCTAAAGGTTGATTTTTTGAGACTGACATTGATTATCAGGAAGTGTATTACCGGATAAAAAGCCCTCATCGCTGTGTGACTTCACAGGTGTGTGTGTGTGTGTGTTTGTGTGTGTGTGTGTGTGTGTGTGTGTGTGTGTGTGTGTGTTAAAGCATGACCACCTGGAGGAGTGCATCAACCTCTCTCTCAGATGGATAATTTTTACACAGATTCATATCTTGCAAGTCTTCATTTGAATCCATTTGATTCTCCAAATGCGTGTTAGGCTGTGCGATTGCTGCAGCGTCGCATTTCTCCCAACATTTTGCAGAAACACTTCTATGACGGGCTTCTGCCGAGGTATGGGGATGGAGAACACGCGTCTCCGCAGATGTTATCGTCGTTATTTTTATAAATTTTGCCTCTGTGTTGGCTGAGGCTGGCTGATGAGAGCTGACGAGAGAGCATAAACAACAGCAGGCCTGATGGGGGGGGCAGATGTTGTGACATCTGTCTGTTTAAGTGTTCTCTAATTTGCTGCAGAATATTCCAACAATGATGAAAACTGACCGGGGCTCGCCACCGTCGTGGATTGGGCGCGATCTGCCCGCCTCAGTGAAAACTTTCCGGCGAGTTTGTAGCACGTCACCCTGGTCGAGATTTCTAATTTCCCTCTGAGGTAATTAGGCGGCGCGCGGCATCATAATGAATGCATTCATGCAGTGGCAGAAGTCTCGCCTCCTCTGCACATCAGAGGCACGTCGGAAGGGTAGCGCGGACTGGCGGGATGATGGCGAAGACGCCGTCTGTTGGAGTTATAGCGGGGGCTTTTTCTCAGTCCGCTCTGCTGTGGCTGCGGACGAAACGGGGCTTCACCTCCGTCACCAGGAGCACATCGCCTCCGCTCTTTCCCCCCCCCACTGGTGTGAGAACGTGCATCTGGACAGAGTAATCCCAGCTCCCTGAGCATAACCTCTGTAACGCCACAGTTTTTTCCCCTTGAACTCAGATTCAAGATCGCAACTGTGCAACAAACTGCACAGACACACCAACACTCGCGGAAGGCTGAGTCGCTTTTTCCTGCTCTTTTAGACTCGTCTCCCTCTGGCTGCTGTAAGTGAGCAGTATTGCTGACATTAAAGGATTACAGATTATTTAAAAAAAAAATCTAAATATGCATAACCTCACAGGAACTGCATAATTACACAAGTAACCTAAGTGGTCCATTTTGATCTGTATCATTCACTCTCTCAAAATGTTTTTTTTTCCCCTGAAAATAATTGGACTTTTTTTTTAAAATCTCCATAACATAGTTGCCGTAATTAACTCTGACTTTAAAACGCAACAGTCTTGGTTAGAAGCTCCGTTGTTTTATCTTTCCGAGTCGCACGTTAATATATAAAATTAATTGCAGAGGCCTCGTGGCAGCGTGGTTCTTGCGCAGGTCGGAGCCAGTAATCAGGTGCAGGAACCCGTCAGCCGCATTGTTTGTTATGAATCAGATGAAGATTTGTACAGTGGCGATGTGAAGACGCCTGTATTTACATATCAAAGAGGCGCGCGGTGCAGCCGGGCAGTAATTAAAATGTGGTGGATTTTAGTGTCTCACACACATAGTGTCTCTACCATAGAAACGCATGCAGAAACACACACACACACACACACACACACACACACACACACACACACACACACACACACACACACACACACACACACACACACACACACACACACACACACATGCTTGCACACACGCAGCATATGGACCAAGGCTGAGAAGTGTCAGCTTGTGTGAAAAGAGTGCAGGTGGTTGAAACTGACTTTTATACAAACACTCGTGTTCCCTCTGCAGATATTTGACTGCAAAATGCAAAGCTCGTGTTTTTCTGCATTTTTTTTTTTCGGCAACCATTTTGTCAGCGACAGTTTGGATCGTCATTTTATTTCTTAATTCGCTGACTCCGCGACAGCTTCCACAGAGGAGTGAGGCTTGTATCCCGTCTGTCCAGTCTTAAAGCCCATGTACATTTATTGATAGGTGACCTTGCCGGTCCCCCCTGGGATTATTTTAAAACAGAAACGACAGAAGAAGAAGGAGAAGAAGAAGAAGAAGCTGCGATCTTTGGCCTCGAGTGACTTCTGTTCCGCCCGGTCGGGGGAGCTCTGAAGACCTGAGATTGCGTCTTGTGAACGAACAAGGGAAAAGAGATTAGTGTACTGTGGGATTTTTACACGGCTCGTGCACAAAAGAATCATAACGAGCCTTTTTTTTTTCTTGCGATCCCAACACCACCCCCCCACCCCTACCCGCCGAATTGTCTTCTGATCAGGTCTCACGGGGGGACCGGCTGCCTCGGAGGAAGAGTCAACGGGCTCTTATGAAGTTATCACTTGAACCCACATGGAGAGCTGCGACAGAGTTGTCGTGTAGGGATGGCATCCCCTCCGCGTGGAGGACATACCATCCATGAAGGAGGAATCGTTTCAGTATTTATGAAATTGCACTTATTTTATTGCTTTGTTTGCGTGTGTTGGCGGCGGCGGCGAGGCCATCCCAGTTACATAAGTCTGCGCCGTCTCTGCAGGCTGAACAGTCAGATGTGATCCAGCCGCTGGGCCTCGGCAGCCAGTTTGCTATCTGCCAGCTTGATCTGACAAGAGATGTAAAATATGCTCCGTGGCCGTGCGACCGGGCCGGCCAATCTGGCCTCGTGCCCCCAGAACGCACCGCGCCAGGAGCTGTGCTGTTCGCACACAGCAGCTCTCAGATCAGAAGTGCAACTTTATTTCCATGTGCCCAGTGGAGGCGTGCTGTGGGGGAGTTTCTGCAACAGTAATGGGATATGATGACTCCTGAGTCGGTTACTACTCGTTGTCTTTCGTTTTGGTGTTTGAAGACAAACCCTCTTTTCTTTTTGCCACAGCCTGATTTCCAAGTCTCAGATAATGTGTACATTACCCTCTTGGATGGCTCCAGCACTTGCATCATGGAGCAGCGTCTGTGACATCTAAAACAGACGAGGAAGTTATGGAGGGGAAAAATAAAAGATGCATTGGAGTCAGAGTTCCAGCAGTTTTTTTTTTTTTTTTGCACTCTGGAAAATGCTCGTGCACGGTGCCAAAAATGAATCAATGTGACAAAGAGGTAGAGAGGAGGAATAGATGGAAAGGGTTTTTGCGGCTCAAGTTTTGATGGAGTTAACCAAAGCATCTCTTCTCCCCTATCTTTTGAAATGATCCTCTCTGAATAATTTCTTTCTGCACCGTCTTGGATGTTTGGCAGCACGTTATGAGAAAATGGCTCCACCAGACCTGACCACAAGCTTTCACTCTCTGTCTTTCTCTCGCTGTCTGTCTTTGTTATCCTCTTTCTCTCACACTCCCTGAATAAAGGGCCGGTGGGGGCGGAGGGATGTTTGGACCTTGTCGGTGAGGAGATGGGCACAGGAGCTGCACAAATAATGATGTGCAAGTAGCTCAAAATCAGTCTGCTTTAGTCTTGGAAAATCATTCAGCTGAGCCGCTGAAAAAGAATTTTTCACAGGGGAAAGAGAAATATTTTGAAGGTGGTCGAGAACACTTATTGTACGTCGTGGGTGGGAGTGCGTGCAGCACCATTAAGGCAACTTTCCTTCGCTTATTTCACTTCAGATGAAGTTTCCTGCTATTACTGCTGCCGCGGTGGACTTTATCCAGCTTTCTTTTTTCCACTCCCTGATATTATAACCAGAAATAAACAATCAAACAAAAAAGATAACTTTGAATTATAATCCATGTGCTCGAACTTTGAGGATCTTTGAATTAACATACAGTACATGCACAAATAAGCCGGCGAAGGCCGTGGAAACAATCTGACTGGCTGAAAAAAACAAAAAAAAAAAGCTCCAACACAACGGAACATTTATAAGCACAGTGCAGATGCAGTGAGGAAAGCCCAGAAAGCCTGTCCTGGAGAAAGAAAGAGAGAAGAAGAAGAAAAAAAGACTGTGATAATCACTTTTTTGAATGGGAATGAAAAAGAAGAAATCTGCTGAAATGATAGAGAAAGCCTGTGGTTTGGCCTGTGGAGTAAATTTCCCATGAGCCTCTTTGACAATCTGAGGGGATAGCCACTCTGGCACACGCCATCCGCCCACACACACACACACACACACACTGGGAGGAGTCATGTCTAGGGGTGGATGATTGACAGGAGATGGGTGTGGACTGGAGTGAGGGAGGACTGGGAATTATTGGAGGGGTTGTTCTGTCACAACACTTTTTTTCCATGAGACAAGATGGTCCAGAACTTTGCCGGGGAAAACAGGACGACAGCAGAAGGCAAACATAAATATATACCGTAGAAGTGGCTTTAAAAAGCTCCCCTCCCACAGAGTGTTCACATGCAGCTGATTTGCAACAGTGATTTATCCTCACTGTCAGAACTTTTTCACACATTTAGGCTGTCATACCGCAGTGTGAAGTCACGGGGAGGAGGCCCAGGTCAACACCAGGTCACATGACCTCCGCAATGAGGACCGAGGTGCCCATACTGTCGCTGTTGACTTTTTCATTTAAATATTTACCATGTGTACGATGTTTCTGCTAACCTTAACGAAGCGTTTCCCTTCCAAACCCAAACCATAATGTTCTCCCCACAACCACAGTGTTTCTTCAAACTGAAGCGTTTTCAGTTGCCTACACACGTTCAGCCTCGGCAACATTTGTTAATGAAATTCATACTCATTCCCTACCACGTCTCTGCATGTATAGGCGACGGTAAAGCTCCTGAATACATTAGTATAAACTTTAATTAACGAGGGCAGCCTGGAAAAGGAGGGATTAGGTAGAACTTAGGTGTTTAGTACATCTCCTCGATGTTTGTGCCGTAACTGACTCATCGAAGTTACATGGGTATGTCAGCTAGTCTATTTATAGCTCATCATTAGGGTTAGGGTTACACTTAGGGTCAGGGCATCAAAATTCTGTTGGGTAAACATAGAAGCATGTAATGTATCAGGGCACTTTATGTTGAAACCCAGCCAGTACTCAACAAATGTAGGTGTAGTCACTGGGGGGAAAAACTTGGGTGTCACATGTCTGATGTAGCAGGCTTCATTTATTCAGTGAAGTGGGAGGTACAATGGGGTCAACGTTTGGATGCTACACCACTGCAGATGTGCTAAATTTAGGTTAGGTTAGGCCAAAAAATAAATATGACACAATGAAAATGACTGTGTTTCTGTGCTGCCTCTAAGGGCAGTTTCCATTGAAATGCAAAGTTTCGGGGACACACACAGTTACATTTCAGCTCTAAATACAGGCCCTCAGATTCTGACACATGCAGCTGAGTGCTTTTTTTTTTTCTGTGCGTGTCTCAGCAAAGAGAAAGGCTTTATGTTCTTGGTTAGGGGCGGGGTTGAGGGTAAAATGGGAAGGTACAATGTTCCTCCTCATCCTCAGCAATGCTAAATTTATTGGTTACCATCTGTAGGGTGGAGGAGTTTGGCTTGCGGTCAGGCCAAAGAAAGGCTTCTAATTAAACAGTCATCATTATCAACTTGCGGCCAGTGATTATCATGACCAGCAACCGTTCTTCCAAGATGAACATAGAATCATTGAGGCTTTCCCTGAAGTCCATGCTGGACTGAATTAGAATAGAAGAAACAGAAGAGAAAAGTGCTAGAGAGACCTTTTTTTTTTCTTCCCCTCTTGGCAGAACAGTCAGCGCGAGGCCCCGTGCCATATCCACTCAGGTTTAAACAATTACGAGACATCAGAGAACCCAGTAGACTCTTAGTGTTAGCAACTGTCATGTCTTTGGCTGCCGTACTGAAAAGCCACGGTTTCAGACGCGGCCGAGTGTCAGATGTAAGCGGAGCTTTTCGATAATTTCAATTAGCGTGAGAGGGTGTGCCTGCAGCGGCCGTATCGCTGTCGCTCGAGGAGCTTTCCTTTGAGTCTCACGGCCCCTTCATGTACTATTTTCCAGATTTGATGTCTGACTGACACAGTGGCGCTGCAAGAGGAGGGCAAAATGGTTTATTAAGACCTAATCAGAGGATGATTAAAGGGGGTTGACTTAGTCTGGGTGACACACCGATGGTGTGGAGGCTGAATAGTGGAAGCTGGAAAGGAGCATCGGCATGTGTTTGATATCATCAGAGGTGACCCGCAGCAGAGTGGCTGAAAACACTCCCAAAAATGTTCACCTCAGAGGTGATTTTAAAAAGCCTTCAGAAATGATGAGCCTTCTCGCTGAATTCTTTTGGGTATGCACGCCCTGCTGGGGCCCTTCACAACCAGGGGAACGTTCTGCACACCCTGGTCAGCCTCACGGGACCACACTTACAAAAGAGAAACAAAATCACATTTTATTGTAGTTAATAAAAGAGTCTCGCGCTCCCTTCGGCAAAATTTTCGATTTTGACTAGCGATAGCCGCTGCATTTAGGAATCATTTATGAGAGTGTTGTGGCAGACTGTCAGAGGGGCCTTTTACGATTTCACAATTTCACAACTGACTTCCTCTTTAAAATGACACGGGCTTACCTGCCTATTACTCCCTTTGATTTCCACAGCACATGCCTCTGCGCTCCGAGAGGTATTCATAATAAGCTTAAACTCCGCTGGCTTCATTGCTAAAGGGTGCTTATCTCCCCAGCTATTGGAGAGAAAGAAGGCTAATATTTTTTCCAATTTCGACATTTTACTGTCAGGCCGTTGTCTGTCCAGAACCACATTTAGCGGGCTGTTGTGGAGGCTTAGACACATCCGTACTGTATGACCACACAGACACGGTCTGCAACGTGGCTTTGGAAATATTATTTCTAGCACTTTAAAATTCAAATAGTTTGGCTTCAGATGTATATTTTTAGCTGGGCAGAAGCCAGATGACCCAAAGCATTTCTTCAAATGTTAGATTCCGTTGAACTTTTAGTTGGTATTTGTTTATGACAGGCGTCCGATTGTACCACCTTGTAGCACTTGCAGTTTCATCTGCACATTTCGCTCTAATGAACACTTTGTTTTTAGATCAGTCAGCTTCAGATGTGTGTTTATGTGTAATAGAAGATGCAGCTGAGAACCAGGATGATTTCGCTTGGAGCTGCGTCAGATTATTTCCCTGGTAGGATAACGGGAAGCACGTGTGGAAACGGCGGTGATCTTTCAGCCGATCCACCTGCAGTGCCACGACACCTGCCCCCTCGCTGCTGCTGTCTGGACCGTCACGCCGGTGACCCTGCTCCTCATCCGCCGTTGTTCATCATGCTTTTTTAGCCTTTAAAACCCAGCTGAAGGTGCCGAAGAACCCTGCCATGGCGGCACACAGAAGCCAGCCCATGCAGGGGAGGACTAAACCTTAATGACTGGCAGAATCTAAACACATAATCGGTAGGTGCAAAGTGTTTGCTTGAACTCCGTCTTTCTGCAGCGGTAAAATTGTGCGCTGGAGCAGGCTCGGGCTGGGCCGAAGTGCTCCCCAGCCCTCCGTCTTTATCCTCAGACTGCTGACTTCCTCAGTTTTACCGTTGCTTTTTGCCATGCTGTAATGGGCTCCCAGGACATCGTGGGATGTAATAACGGCACGACAATGTTTTTCTTACCCCCCTCATTCTTCACTCAACATTAAAATGTGCCCAGAAACGCGGGATATACGGCGCGGCGGGTGATGTCAGTTGTTATTGCTGGATATGCGAACCAGTAAATTTCAGATTATTTTCCACAATCTGCTGTCCAGAGTGCATTATGTCACAAAGGCCACATTGTAGCTAGCTGTGTGTACGGCAGTGTTGTCTCTCCCTTTCCCTTGTTCTCCACATTTCTCATTCACCTTCGGTGCCTCCGGTCCAGACTGCAGCCTTACTGGTGCCAATTCTATTTTTTCTTTCCTCTTGTTCTGCAGTCAATGTACAATAAGCCCATATGATGCCTTACCTAATTGGGAGAATATAAGTGCATGGAAACGTGTCCACATGAATGGCCAAGAGTTCCACTCAGGCTCAAGTTGAGCGATTTCTTGATTTATAAAACAGTTGATGGTAACTGACGCTATATTTAGATTTTTTGGTGTAATTTGGAGACTGGTGCTGCTTTGTCGGGTGCAGTATGGAAAAGAGGAGCCTCGTGTTTTTCAGCTAATTGAATTTGCCACTAACGTATGCTGGCAGGGACCTCTTACCTTGTTTGACTTATTTATTGCCTGACTCTGGAGGTAATTTGACCTTTTATTTTTTTGCGATCCAGAAAAAGTGTGTTAAACTCGATTAAACCGGCGATCGGTGGCTCCAGCACTACATTTGTTTTCCTCTGGGGGGGGGAGGGGGGGAGAGAGAGACAAGACAACTGTCCCTTACATCGGGACCTTCCAATGCCAACGAGACGAGAGGGTAGGAAGTAAATTAGGAGGTGGGGGGAGGGATGGCAGGGAGAGAGAGAGAGAGAGAGAGAGAGAGCAAGAGAGAGCCCCAGAGTTCCTGCCATGTCAGGGGAGATTTGTGTCCTCCTTCTAAATCATTTCCCTCTTAAGAAGATTAAGAAGGCAGAAATATTCTCCAACTGGTCATTTTCCCTCCCCCTAAATTGATTCATTTGCATTTGCAAATGCTGCTGTTAATTGTGTGTTTCAGAAAAAGACCAATGTGCCACTGTAAATAAAGAAAGAGGTCGTAATGTTAATTGTTGAAATGGCCATGGCGGTCAGTGAACCCGAAGGCCGCAGATTTACACGTGCACGTGTTTGTGGGAGAAAGGATGAAACGACAGATTACACCGCAGTTTTTTTTTGTTTAGTTTTTTTAAATAAAATCCAGCATGTGTTCCAGGTCCTTCACCCAGGTCCACCCCTAAAATAACTGTCAGCTCTGACTAGCCTTCACACACGCAGGCGGGCAAAACGGGGACGGGGAAATAAAGCCTCCATCAAACAGCGTGTGGCCGCGTTTCCTCGAAACAAGGAGAACACCGAATAATCTGCAGACAACCAATGCCTCGTTGTAACCTGATCATTTATGGATCAGTTCTTTCCTTTCTGGTTTAATTCACCATGTGATTGATTTTCAGTGCGTCACTGTTGGAAAATATCCGCAATAAAGCGTGCCTGAAATGGGGGGGAACCATTTGAATACAGATGACGGCGGCTCGGGGGCCTCGTCGCTGGAAAAACACTTGGAGCCAGGAGACAATTGCAGGTTGATTATGTCGCCTCTGACAAAAGTTGCAACTTCTTTGTATGAGGCGGGGATATTTGCATCTAAATGCTTATTGTAGAAATCTAAATGGCATAAAGGCTGATTGTAAATGCCAGCTGTTGCGTTTTAAGGGAAAAAAAATTCAATAACGAAAATGGGGATGGAAATGAGGGAATTATTTTCAAACAGACTCGCTGAAATCAATAAGAAGGAAATAGCAGCCCTCGGCTTTTTTATGGAGTGTGTTTGTACAGTCATGTATGAATATATTTACAGTGATCTGTATGTATTATTTAAACTGGAGGGGTGATATACAGCAGTGTTTAGATTCAGATGAATGACATCATCAGCATTGTGAGCGAAGTTCCGGAGTTATGAACGGAGGTATTTGCTTATCAGATCAGATCCTTTTACTCTTTGGGAGAATTTTTTGCTGTGTGTGTGTGTGTGTGTGTGTGTGTGTTTCTGCATGTGTTTCTATGGTAGGACGATGAGACGGTGTGAGTGTGCATGTGTGTGTGTGTGTGTGTGCGTGTGGGCTTTACATGTGTGTGCCCGCTCGGGAGCCCGGAGCAGAGTGATGCCCCCGCTGGCTCTGCTCCTCCAGCTCTTTGTCCTGCAGCACTCAGTGTGTCTGCCTCCTCGGGAGACTGGCAGGCTTCTCTAGTGTGGCTCCACAAAGGCCCAGCCTCCTTTGAGGTGTTAAAAACTTCCATTTATGCATCTCCCTGGACAAAAAAAAAAAAAAAAAGAAGCACCAAACCCATTTGAGTCCGGCAGCAACACAGGCTGATATTGTGTCCACACTTCTCCAGCACTCATTTCACAGATTCTAAAACCAGTATGTGGTGAACAGGATTTGAGGGGCTAAAATGCCCCGTGAGGGCCAGGCGATAAGAGGGGAGCAACGCCACCATGCAGTAAACTAGAAGATGGATCCAGGAAAATAAACACATTACCTGGGAGAGCGGGTGAGACTTGTCTCATACCCCTGCCCCCATAAACACACATATATGCACAATCCCCCACACCCAGCACTGAGCACAGGCAGGAAAAAAGAGGTGTATGATAATATGTGTGTGTGTGTGTATGTGTGTGTGTGTAGCTCGGGCGGAAAAGAAGTCACATCAGAATATCCCGAGAAAAGACAAGCCTGTTGTGTGCTCTGTGTTTCCAGCCTTTGTAGTAAAACTCAAAGAGAATCGATGGGTTTCACCGGGGACTGAACAGCAGAGATACGCTCTCGATTTGTCTTTCACCCAGCCTCAACCCTGAAAGACTCTTATTCACGTTGTCTGAGCCGGAGGGAAATGACAGAGAATGGCTTTAACGTGCCGGGCCGCTGGAACGGCTGCCATCCCAGCCTTTCCTTTTACTCATGAAGAACACAGGTCGCTGTTTTCCTCACAACGATGACACTTTAACCCCGCTGATGCTCTCGTAGTCTCTCCTGACGCTCTCTGAGAGCCCGGCGCGCAGTAGTTTGGAGAAAAAGCAGTTAGAGACAGAGGGCAGAAGATAAAAACAGGGGAAGAGAGAGAAATTTGTCAGTCTGTGGCAGTTAACAGTCTGTTGAAGCATGAAACAGCTGCACGTGACTGACCTGTTTCCAACGCCAAATAATTCAATGACATGGTGGATTTCTGGGAGAAATGCAGCCCGTCTGACTCGAACTGGGTTGTTTTGGTTTTTTTTTTCTTGCACTCGGCTGTCCAAAGTGCAGGACACTACAGGAGGTGTGAGAGTGCAAGTATAAAACAAGCCAGGAGACAAAAGTGCCCACCTGAGTCTTAGCTTCCCAAATCCTTGCCGTTATGTTGATGAGCGACAGCACCGGGCTCAACGTTTGACATCACACATGAGGCTTCGTGTTGAACACACACACACACAGTCACATGATCATTTCTATGGCAGAATAATTTCCACTTAGCTTTGCACCCAACCCTCCTTCCATGCCTTCATTCTCCCGGCGGGACCATTGCACCCCCCCACCACCCCCCCACCCCCGTGGGTGCTGCTTCTGCGTAGATAACCGCGGAGCATCCAGGTGAGCTGCAGCCACCGATGGCATAGATTACTTGTATTGTCGAAATTACAGACTCTGCAGAATTCCTACTTTAGACGTTGGCGAGAGAGCGAGGATTTGGGATGGAGGACGGTCCTAATACGCTAGCTCTCCGCAGCAGAAGCTGAAGTAAATGCAGCCTCATGTATATGCAACAATGTACAATTTTGGAAATGACCTGCAGAAATTTGGAAGTTGGATATCTGAAAAGGGGTCATAGTCTGATTTATTTTGGTTTCTTTCTGAAAGCTTAACCCATCAGTTTTACGTTCACGTTGTTTGTGCATTCGCGCCATCAAAGGCCGGCCTTTGACAGAGAAACCACCCAAGGCTGTCGATGCCTCCCGGCCCGTCTGGATTTGGATATTTTGTTTTTGAGAATCAACCTTCTGTATTGTCACAGAAAAAAAAAAAAAGCTAAGCCTTGGTGCCCCACTCGCAGGTTCGGTTCTAAAAAAAGCAAGTATTAAAGTCATAATTTGAGTTAAGGGTTGAGTCAAAATGGATTTAATAAGTCCCTGATCCTCTAATTAGGAAAGGGGAGTGCCTGTTTTATGTTTCCTGCCTGTAGGTCCAACACACAGCAGGAAAAACCTGCTACATGCAGCTACAATAGGCTGCTTGACACTCATTGCCATTACACCACTGGGATTAGAATGGCTTCATTATAATATCACTTGGGCTCCCTCGTTATTTGCAATTATAAATTCTTTTGTTTTTTCCTCTCCCTGTCAGCGAATAATTAACTTAGATTACAGACTGCAAAAGAACTGGATTTGCCCATGTATTATTTACAGCATTGTTCTCCATTAACAGTGCATTAGGAATTCAAAGTGTGTTCCCAGTGTAATTACCAGAGCTCCAGTTTATCAAGATTAAACACACAGTCAGATGTGTGACAGGGGGCGTCTTATTGAATTACCATCCATGTAGAGTGCGCTTTATCCAACAAGGCAGGGATTTTGTGTCGGCAGATATTAGAATAAGTTAATCTGTGTGTGTCTGTGTTTGTGTGTGCGGCTGGTTACATCTGGAGCAGAGTTCAGAACTGTGAAATTGTGTGTGTTTGGCATTTTTTGAGAGGCAGGAATAGACTTTAAACTCGGAGGTGCTATTCATGCAACAGCTCTCCATTCAGATGGGGTCACCTGGGTCTCCTCTCCCCCATTGTCACCTCCAGCCTCAAGGCTACCACATTCAGACCTCTTTGCAACTCCCGCCTTTATCTGGCTCGCTCTGTTCGCTCTCCAGCCTCCCACACAGCAGACTGCTCTCCGGCAACAATGCAGCCGCGGTCGGTACATTTCTCTGAGCCTGCTAGTCGGCGGCTTCCTGGTCCCGCTGACGAGAGACCGAGGTGCCGTAGTGCAAATTAGAGGCAGATCAGTTAAGCGTGACCTTAAAAAAAAACCCTGGCCCCATTTAATTGGCAGGGCTGAGGCAGACTAATTGTATAAATCAACCGGTAATGAGATCTTGGCTTATTGTGCAACAGAAAATAATGTGAGAAAATGACATGAATGAGCTTTTCATCACCAGATTCTCCTGATCGGTGAATTTTTTTCCTTCTGTCCCCCTCTGTTTTCCGTTCATCCTGCCTAAAACTGTGCCTGATGTTCTATCAAATAAAGCTCCAAAGTCGCAGTGTTCCAGCAAGACGGGCTGGAACTGGCCGAGCCCGGCCCTCCAGTAAACCATCGGCAAGGCAGAGGTGAAAAATGGGGAGCGAAATTAAATGAAAAGGAGCAGTTTAGCATAAAACCGGGCGTATTCCTGCGGCTGCTTCTCCTGCATAGACACCCTCAGCAGGACTTCTGCACATGCACAGTTCTCCACCTGACCTATTCTGACTGTTAGTGTCAAAACGAACCGTCAGATTGCACTCAGATATCCTGTATCATGTGACGATGTCGCACTCACACGAGCCTGTCTCCGTCTGCTCTTCTTGCCTCTCAGGTTTGTACATGAATCCAACACCACGCGGGCACTGATCGCTGGGACCCAGGGATCGAGTCTTTCAGTTCTTGTAAGTATTTCTGTGGCAATTTCTGTCTTGCCACACGTGTCATCGCCCCCCCCC
>BJFM01000251.1:137206-147220 GCA_016586285.1 Arothron firmamentum | reverse complement strand
CCCCCCCCCCCCCCCCCCCCCCCCCCCACACACACACACACACACCAACATTCAGGATTTTGGGGTCCAGCATCTATGTTGTCATCGGTGCGGTCCGCCTCCATGTTTGTATTCACCCCAGCATAAAGATTTACATTTTTTTTCATCTCCCCACTCTTGCAGGGATTCTAATTAAAAATTTGTGCTGTCATTATATACAGAGGAAGTAAATAAGGGAGCGTATTTACCGTCGGCTCCTTTCCTCGTCAGACACCTTCTCCGGGCTGCAGCGTTGCTCCCTAATTAGGCCTGGCTCATTAGGAGCCACAGCAGCAGCATCTGCCTTTCAAAGCTGCTGTCAGCCAAACTTTACTAAAGCTAATGAATCCTCTTTGATTTCTTTTTCAAAAGGTCACTTATTTGATTAAATTAACAGCATTTCCCCCCCCCTTTCGCTGAACCGTGGGGGGCAATCCTCAAAATAAAGGACGATTTGGTACCATTACGCTGCTGTAGTCCAGGGGAGATTCCCGGGAGTGTAAAATAATGTCATCTGTTTAAGATAGAGCGGAGCTGAAACTGGGAGCAGGTGCTGATTAATGGTTGGACCTGGCTGTTCCCGCCCCACAAACACAAACAGGGAGACAAACGTGACCTTTGACTTTGACTGTGTCCCTTTGTTCTCGAATCTGTGAGGAAGAACGTCTGATGACAGAAGAAGAGCCAGCAGCTCGATGTCGCACGCGCCGGCCGGAGGCTTCAGATTAAAGGCAGCCTTTTGCTTTCGATTAGACCTGGGTCCAGGAGAGGGGACTTTGTTGACGGGGCAGGGGGTCAGCGGAGCTGAGGGTGGATGAGGCAGCGTAACGTTACTGCAGCAGAAAATCTACCAAGATCTGCAGATGTTATTGACTTCAGGAGGCAGCAGACAGAAGGCAGCACGTACTGTTTCATGACTGTAATGAGTCATAAGTTTGGGTTTGTGTCATCCACACTCGAACCGTTGCAGCAGTAAAAGTGTGTGATGGTGCTACACACACACACACACACACACACACACACACACACACACACACACACACACACACACACACACACACACACACACACACACACACACACACACACACACATGTGCGAGGCCATTGTTAAAAATACATCAAACTCCTCATCTTTTAATCTTTGTCAGATCTGGGTAAAATAACGCCACCCCTCAAAGCCAACATAAAAGTTCTGTGACATGCATTTAGCAGGGACGTATGCGTTATTGTAAAGCTAACCTCGGCAACACTTTTTCAGTTCAGATCAATTTTTCATATGTGGATGGGAGACATTTAACAGGTTTTTGTTTGTACTTTCAAAGAGACTGAGAAAGTGAGAGCAAGTGGGTGAGAGAAAGGGGAAGGAAGAGAGAGAGAGAGAGAGAGAGAGAGAGAATGTGTCTTCACTCTGTGTCTGCTTCCAATGGGCAGGACCTCCCCCAACATTTCTGCCATTATTTGATGTAATGAAAGGAGAAAGTGTGTAACATTGAGATTGTTAATTAATTTAGTCTAACAAGATGAAGATAAATGAAACCCACTGAAGGTTGACTAGGCTAAGGGGCCCACTTAGCATTTTCCTGCCTTCCAGCATTCTCTCTCTCTCTCTCACTCTCTAACTCTCTCTCTGTCTCTGTCTCTCTCACACACAATGGAGCCCAGCTAATAGGTGCAGCACTGTATTTGCACAAACAGAGCTCTCATCCAGGAAGTTTTACAGTTAAATATTTTACCCATCATCCTGCTCGGTGTGTCTTCATTGTCACATTCCTGCTCAGATCTTATTGATCTTACAGATTCCCAAAACCGGTAAAATAAAATGATTCAGATCAAATGTTAAAAGAGCATTTTTTCTGAACTTCTGCAGAAACGGTTCCCCTTAAATGGTAGCTCGGGGGCCATTTGAGGGCCAAGAAAGACAAAAAGCAGGCTGGACTTAAACAAAGCCAGACATTAGTCATCATCCGAGCCCATGCAGGCGAATCAGTAGTCTATCGGAGTCCTTTCTCAGTGGACACTTTGTACGGGATCTTGGTGGCAGCACAGACCAATCATTATGGCGCCCATTCTTTGCTCCCCTTAGTTCTCAAGTCATCAACAATGGGTTGTTGATTGTATGGAAAACACCAGAACAATTATGCCCTCTGTTTTGGAGAAATGGCCGCTTTTTAAAGTGCAATCTTCAGTAATGGCCTCATTATTGTCATTCTTGGAGCAGGCCGCTGGAGAATGAGAGGAGCTGCCGGTGGTACGTCATTATTTCGTGAATTTCGATTCGCTCATTAGGCTGGCTCAAACAGATTCAACGCGAGCAGTTGCGCCGGTCGCTTAAAAAGGTAGTGCTCGATAAGCTGCTAATATGAAGAAAGTGGTAAAGAAAAGAGGGAGGATTAGAGCCGTTACCCGGGTAACTCCAACGTCCATCTGCGAGGCAACAATGAACTTGTGTTCCTCCGGCACCTATACTTGGGGGGGAAAAGGGGGGGAGGAAGTGAGTGTCTTGAAAGGACAAGACCCTTTTTAACAACAAAAGTGGGATCCAGGCCTAATAGGCTCTTTGGTGCGAGATGTTAGGTGAGATCACTGGGGGAAAGGCGAACAAGAAGGTCAGTGTGTAATCCTAGGACACCGAAGGTCATCCAATAGCAGGTTGTTGCCTGAATCCGCTTGTCTGACCAATAAACAGACAGAAAAAGGGCTGCTATCAGTCATCCTCAGAGCCAAAATATGCACCTGCTTCCATAAACACAACCACACCCTGCAAATTACTGCACCAATTAAACAATCACTCACCATTTCTGTATCTGTACTAAAACAACTTTTACATCACTTTCTCTCATGTTAGCTTGGCTCACATATTTACAGTACTGGCTTATTTAGAATTTTTCTACAGCAAAAATGCTCAACAATAATCTTTACCCTTTAATATTGATATCCTGGAGCAGCTCTGTGCTGCGATTGCCAGTGCATAAAACAAATTTACCTATGAAATAAAAAAAAAGAAAAGGTTGGATTATTGCTCAAACGTAATCAAGAGCTGCTACTCTGAAAATGAAGAGGCTGAGTTATAATGATGGGACTATGGAGGACCACTATGTGTTTCTCTGCCAGTTTTATGTCCCTTATTACAGCTGTAATACGTCTGCTCACATTAAGCTAATTTATGGCCGAGGCCAGCGTAACAGCAGTACAGGTTAATGAATTTGGCATTACTAATTAAATGTTATTGAGGGATGAATATGAAATCAACGGTTGGGGCGGGGCGGGGGGGTGCGTTGAGGGTTGGGGGTGGAGGAGAGAGTGACGGAGGACTGTCCTGCAGCTCTCCCTCTGCGTTGCGTTCACCGTCTGTAAAACGTCACCGGGGTGAAACAGAGGACAACTTTGTTCGGCGCAATGTCAGAGAACAATGATGTCTATTATTAGATACGTGGGTGAGGTGAAAAAAGATTAAGAGTGACGGGATTCTGTGTCTTTGTTGTGAGATCTGATGAACATGCCCCCACTTAACACCAACGACTGGATGAAGACGATGCTTTCAGCCATCATGCGGGCCTGCGCTGCTCTGAGGAAATTATGAATGCATTTTTCGCTGCAGGCTGTTAGATCAAATTTACCCCCCTAAACGGATTACAGAAGCATTGCGTGCAGCGTTTTTCTCGTTAAGAGTGTATTGTTGTGTATTACATGCACAGTTTAAATCACATTTCATCCGCCACGCTTTCTCCCCTCCTCGCACCTCTGCGCTTCCGCGTCTGACACACTCTGCCAGAGAGCCGCGCTTTTCAATTTGGATTTCAATTATCATGTTAGTTTTGTGATTAGACTTTAGTCCTCCAGGAATCAGACCTCTCTGTTCCTCTCCATCCCACTCTCTCCCACTTCCCCTGCAATCACCTCCCATCTGATGAATTGCGCATATAATTACGGAAGTGATTGAATATGCAGATCGCTGTTGACTCTTGGCGTGCGGCGTTGGCGTGCCGGGTGTAGCTGTAGCAGACAAGGGTCTCTGATAAAGAGGGTCAATGTATTTAGTCAGAAACTGCTCCATGGTGGAGGCGGGGCCAGGCTATGTTGCCTCCGTACAGCTCTGAGGACAGTTTAGGGACTTGGCGCTGGGCACAGTCAAGCGTTACATCCAGGCCAGACCAGGCTGAGAGGCCAGTCTGGCAGCAAACACGACGTGTTTATGAATCAACCGACATGAGGTATTTCCTCCATGTTACACCATGCTGCTACCATCATCTTACACCCTCGTCCCCATGATGCAATCCCTCAGAGCCTTTCAAAAGATGGGAGTGAGGCACTTTACAGGCACGCCCACGTGAGGGGTTTGTGGGAAATTTTGAAACATTTGATAGCTTTCTGAGAATCCTGGCGTGCATGCGAAGTTTTTGTAAAAAAAAAAAAAAAAAAAAAAGGTTGCTAATGCTGTGATTTTTTTATTTTTTATTTTTTTTTGCATTTTGCATTTTGCTATTAAAGTACTGGGGATTTGCTTTATGCACTTCAGTGGGTCCAAAACCAATAGTGTCTCCATTCCCTGCGTAGACCCTGGCCTTGCAGACTTTCTCTGCTAAAGTTTCACACAATTGAGAATACAGGGAAACGGAAGAAAACGGGTCCCATATTTTTAGCCTGAGTTATAGTGATGTAGCTGCCATTTATAGCCCATGCCAGGCTGATGCTGGACGCCTGCCCCGCTGACACCAGAGAGGGGCATTTATGGACTGCACCAGCTCTGCACAACATGGTCCCAAATGCCCAGACGTGCAGAAGGAATCAGGGAAATTGCTCTCGGTCGCTTTTCGTAACCTTGCACCTATCGCAGCAGGCGTGGTCAGATTGGGCAGATATTATTAAGAGATCTGGGAATGACACATTCACTGTTTTGCACGTAAATGTCACCTGGTTGGTAATGGAGAGAAAATTGGAAGCCAGTCAACTTGTTTACACTAACTCTTAACATAACCTGCTAACTAACTTTTTTCAGGCTTCTGTTGAAATTTGAAATGTGCACGTGCTCAGGTGCTTCAGGCCTTCTTAGGCCAGTCAGAAGAGTTTGAAAAGTGAGACTGCGGTTCAGAGAAGTGTGGTTTGTTCTTTACTGTAAAAAGTGTGCAGCGACCTTTGTCATGTCCATGCTATTGTTTGCAGACTGGTTACACTTTTGGCTGTGAAAGACACATCTGCTACCCTGAGCTCAGATCAGGGCAGATAGACTGCAGGGCGAGGGTTCGTGCATGTGTGTGTGTGTGTGTGCGTGTGTGCCTGCGTGCGTGCATGCATGTGTGCATGCGTGTGTGTGTGTGTGGCCTTTAGCCACCTTAACAACAGTCACTAAATATCAAATATTTGTCTGGCCTTCACTCCTTATTTACCTTCCATTCTGTTAACTTTGTTAAAAGAAATTCCTCTCTGTCTGATTTCTGAAGGTAGTTTTCCATTTCTCTGCGTGAACTGTTTTCTGCTTTGTCATATATTTAAAATCTGAAGGATGGTCATACTTGTGTGGCATTTATGTCGACTTAGTTTGATGCCAGATGAGTATAATTTTCCGTTAAAATCCGATCAAAAAGGAGCCCATCCCATCTAGTCTTTTCACTTTATTTGCTGATTGCGTTTCAGACATTCCGGGACAAAGGCGCTCTTTGTTTGAGCGCGGCCGCAGTCGAAATGAAGTAGTTTGAGATTACCAGATTATTTCCTAGCGGCCCGGCGTGCCGCAGCGCTCCGCCGCGCTGCGCCGAGGCTCAGCAATAATGAGTGTGGTGGCAGGGAACCACAACAGAGCCGAGGAAGAGGCAGGCTGGGAACCAGAGGCCCGTGGCCCGCCGCCAAACACACAAACACAAATCCTGCTGCACACTTGTGGCTTTTTAAGAAAGCAATTTAGTTAATGATTTCATTTTGAAGCACTGTCATGATGCATGTGTCCTCTGGGCACACAGGAGAAGGTATTGGTAAACACACGCTTCCTTGACAACCACAAAGAAAATAACATGCAGCCGTGCGTGATGTGACATGTGTCATGAACACGGTGGGGTAATAGATGGTGGGAGGTGCACCACTTGTTTCGCTTCCCCCTCCTGCGTCGCTCTGGACTAATGCAGGAGAGCTGAAGCAGGGTATGAGTTGTCGGACACATGGTTAGCTGCAGGCTGCTGAAGCTGTTTCAGTTAGCATCTGATCCACCACAGCGCTCGCTCTCCCAGAATGGAAATACAGCCCCCCCACCTTTTTTTTCTCTGTTCAACCATGTCTGTCAGCTCTGTGATTTTATTAGAACTCTGTTCCACTTTCATTTACTCAGCTTTTCTCAGCACTGGTCCATGAATGAAACCGTCTTAGCGTTGCTAAAGCAGTAGCCTAGCTGTATGTGTCTTCCGTGAACCAAATTTTTGGGCAATTACTCACATCAGCAGCCGGGGCTTCTGGTTTTCCTCTTCAGACGTTTTTTTTCTCTCCCCCCATCTCTCTGGTTTTTGTATCAGCTGTCAATCACCAACGGTAACTTTTAAGTGCCTCCAAACAGAGCCGGCACCACTCGCTCCGTCCTCCGCTTCCGCCTGGCTTCTTCCCGTCCAACCTGTCAGGAGGACACACACTATTGCCCATGCTTTCTATTCAGCACTGGCAAATTAATTGGTTTCAGTGGTTTAAATCAGCAATCAATGTCAGTTTCCCAACATAATAAGCCTTAATCATAAATCCTGGAGGTGTGGCTCGCCTGACCCCCTATTCATCATGGCTCCGCTCGATGGCCTCATCTGGGTGGAGCAAATGATCTACCCCTGTTTTGATTTTCCAATTGACGTGTCACATGAAACGTGGTTCCTCTCTGTCTCTGGCTCGTCTCCTCGCGGCACTTAAACCATGAAAAGCCTCAAAGACAAAGATGGAAAAGAAATTCAGCGTTTGCGAGCGGGGAGAGGCGTTTGTCTGCCTTCCCTTGTCTGAGCGTTCTCAGTGAACAATTAAGTGATTCAGGAAGAGATAAAGAATCGCAGTAAAGGAGGGGAAAAACTCTAATGAATCAGAGTTGGGTTTAACTGCAGCTAATGAGCTGTTGTCTCCCGGCCCCTCAACAATGGAGCTGCGTAATTACGGCAGCGTTAAGCTAAAGTTTTCCCTTTAAGCACAAAATTACAACCAAATACAGAAACTGTTCAGCTTTTTGTGATAATAATTGTGATAATAACCTAAAAATTACATGTTGCTTTATTTCTTTTTACCATATGGATTGGAGACCTGGGAACTTGGGACACTTCCCTTTGCTTCTGTTTGGACTCCTCCTCCCCCAGTGGAGATGTTACGCTGGATTTCTTGACATCTGAAGTTATCTTTATAAATGACGGCAGGGACCTGGCCTGAATGGTGCTCTGTTTACTGTTTCACAAAAAAAGGGGGGCCCCCGCTCTATATTTCATCTGTCACCGCCGCTTTTCTGTCCTTCAACAATGCCCAATTGTTTCCATGAAATTTTCAGGTTCCCTGAAAAGGAGAATTCTGTATTATTATGTTCCTGCCAAATTCCGATCTCTGTTTTCCTTCGGCTGCTCACAAAGGGCTCATAACTTACTGTCAGCCGCGAGGCCAGCCACAAAGCTCCACTGTTGCTCGGCAAACAGGCCTGTGTCAGTGGATGGCTCGGCTCACTGTGAGGTTTGCTTAAGTGCGGCGGCGGCCGGAGGCTCTCTGGGAACGCCGGGCCGTTAAGATGAAGAAAAGGAATGATGGGAGGAGAAAAGAAATCAGAAAAAAGGACGTAAAACAAAAAAGCAGCCTCTCTTGTCTCCGAGTGATTCACCCTTTCAGACATGGAAACGGTTTGTCTGGTGCAGTTTAGCGTCTTGTGGTGTTTGATGAGAACATCCAGCGCGTCCCTCTGCTGGCGGATAACGTCTGTTAAAGAATGTTGTCAGTTTGGGAAGAAAGAAAAAAACTGCCAGCGGTGAATTTTTTGGAAAACCATCCTTCATTTGTGAAAGTGCACGCATGAGTGAACTTGAGTGTCCGGGTGAACTGAGAGGCTGTTATGTTATCCAGCTCTGAGCTTGTGTCCTGGGATCAGGAAAAGGGCCAATGGCACAGACCAGAGAAGGAGGAGGGGGAGGAGGAGGAGGACGACGACGAGGAAGAGGAGGAGGGGGGAGAGGAGGCGGGCTGGAGGGAGGGGACGGCGAGGGACTCGGTGTGTGAGTGCTCATCGACCCTTTCTGAGTAGACAGACAGGGACACTTAAGCACTCTCACACCTGCATCTGCCTTTGCCTTGCGTGGGGGGCAAGGACACCAACCACGCTGTCATGGCAGCTGCACAAGCGCATAAAGTGAGATCCAAGGCACTTCCTCCAGCGGCATATTACCACAAATAATTTACCCTGCAAAGTAATTATCAATGCTCTGCTCAATATGTAAAGTGCACACTTCAGGTGGCTTGCTTAATTCGCTCTGGGCAGCTATCGTTGGAGTGTGTGCTTTAGCCGCGGCGGCCGCTAATAGACAGGCAGCGCTAGGGAGGGTGAAGTGAGAATGAAGTGGCGCCGTAATTGAGTTGACTTTTTGCGAGGCAAGGTCAACAATAATGGCGGAACAATTCAAACAAATTCATTTAGACAACTCTCCAGCTGCTGTACAGGCGTCTGAAAAATCTGTAGTTTCTTAACTATTTGCTATATGTTAACATCATTATCTGTAATTACTTTGTCGACTGAGGCTTAAGAGATTTAAATCAACTTGTGTATCGCAGATTCAACGTGACTGTGAAACATGGAGGAAATGACTCCAGCACTCAGGATAGTATACAAATGGTATATGCACACACTCACAGCCTTAATATGTGTGTGTGTGTGTGTGTGTGTGTGTGTGTGTGTGTGTGTGTGTGTGTGTGTGTGTGTGTGTGTGTCCGGGCGTGTGTGCGTGCGTGCTTGCGTGCGTGTGTGTGTGTGAGGATAAAGAGACTAACGGTGCACAGTTTACAGCCGCTCTTACGAGCTGATTATGTATCCGGGAACCTGGCTGCTGCACAGCGTGGCACAATCACAATGAAGGGTGACAATTTAATTGTGCTAAACGGTGGATTCCGTGTCAGTGCCCCTCCAGCTGGGAGCTGTCAGGTAGTAATATCTCATTATGGCAGGTGAGGAACCCAGAGGAACCCCACCACGGCACCTGTTAGAACACGAGGAGCCCCTGAAGGGAAACGTGCAGATGATTCTCTCAGTTTCACTCCCCCTCTCTCCGTCTCTCTCACATGGTTTAAAGCCCCCAAATCCTTTTTTTTCCCCGTGTTATCGTTAATGACACACCTTTTTTCAAGGTTTTTGCCTCCTTTTGTGAATTGATTCATGTGAGTCGGCATGTGTGTGTATAATATAGTATATTATAGAGACTGAAAAAGAATGCTAAACTTTTATTGTTTGAGGCCCATTTTCAAGCCAGTAACACCAGTAACATAGTAATAATAACAGGAATTAATGGGGGCTGCGTGCATGAGTAGCTGCGCCAGTTTTGTGTGCCTCTCCTTCAAATGCTTTTGTGAATTTCATACGTCCTGTCTGCTGATGCAGCAACAGGTGCACAAGTAGAAGGTACAAGACATCAGCAGTGAGGGGGACATGTGTTGTTGGGATGGGGTGGGGGGTGGTGGTGTGGAGTTACTTCTCACCATTGTCTATAAAAGGTAAACAGTGTGACAGAGCAGACGTGAAAGTCAGTCAGACCCTTTTACGATGAAAGAAGAAATTAGATAGCCCACCCCCACCCCCACCCTGGTCACAAGACCACGAAGATGAGTGGCGCACAACACTCCTAATGCTCACCAATTAAACAGAGGTTGTTTTGCAGGATGATGAAACACTATCGGGGGGAACAATTCATGAGTCAAAGCATTCCGGGTCATATGAGACCGCGGCTGGAGACCTTGAGTCCTAATCCTTCAAATGTGTGTAATATTGTCAGCTATATATAGAGCGTTTTCTTCTTCAAAT
>BJFM01000251.1:120951-131361 GCA_016586285.1 Arothron firmamentum | reverse complement strand
CCCGCCCCCCTCAACCAGGTTTAAAGTCATGAATATTATTAGGAATAATTCGTTTTCTTATTACTGAAATTTTCCAATCAAAACTGATCTAAGGACACTGGAGAATATCGGCTCTCAGCACCGGAAAACTTTCAAGCAGTTCTGCCCCCCCCCATCCCCGAGGTAGGAATTTATTTAGTTTGCATCTTGCAGAGCTGATTTCCTGGCCAAGATGGTCGATGCTCTCTGTAGTGATGGCGAGTGTTATGGTAATGAGCCCCAGCTGGCGAAGGCTGGTTGTTGCAGTAATTTAAATGGTCAAGTGCATCTTGTAATCCAGGGCCGTATGTTAGCGCGGAGAGGAGTGGCCGATCTGGAGTGCTATACAGCTGTTTTAATCTCTGGTTAATAATAGAGGCCCGGTCTGTCTCATGTGCCATGTAACATCGCCACCTAAATAAACTCCCTTGTTAGAGGAAATTAGTTTCTGAGGGGGGAACGCTGCAGAAGACGAGAGCCTCCGAAAGTTCAACGCGGTGTCCCCGAGCCGGGGGAACTGAGAGATACTCTGTTCTTGAGAGTACTTGAAGAAGCTTCAGCGGTGATGATCAGTGATTACTGTAAAAAGGAGCGGGAGGGACTCTTTAAATTCAAAAAGAAAACCTCGAGAAAATACCGCCGTCATCATCTGATTCTGTCTGTGGAGAGACAGAGAGAAAGAGAGCGAGAGATGCTGTTGGGAGATTGAAAAGGACAGGATTAACCTTGGAGAGGCCATTTGTTGTCTTAATGATGTTGCTAATGTGCCACAAGCAACAGATGAGCTAAATATATCGCTTATCTAAGCATGACAACTGTTGTGTCTAATTCTGCTGCTTTGGTGCCTGCTCGGTCCAGATCATAGCAGTCCTCGGAGACGGCCCACATGCTGCCACTCTTCTCTGGGCCTCTTTGTCTGGTCATGAGATGTCGCTGATGAAGAATGCAGTGACCTCGAAAACAGAAATCCGGTGTTCTGCGGCATGTTTTTACAGTTGTGGATTTCTACCTGACACAAAGCTGGAGCAGTTATTACTCATGTTCCACCTGTTTTGGACTCTTTAGGAGATAAAAGTCAACTATGAAAGGTCAGTTTTAACTATGATTCTAAAATGACCTGTGAGGTCAGGTGATCACCATTCTGGAAAACCCTAAAACATTAAAACAATTGAAGTGTTCTTAGCCTTTAAGACTTTGGTTCCTTCTCCCCCGTCATCTCTAGATTTGTACCCTTTCACCCTCTCTATCCTTCCACCCTTCCTCTCCATTTCTGGTCCTTAAAGTGCTTTAAGTGCTTGTGACTGTGCTAATGAATGAAAATGTCCTCCCGGCAGCGAGCACCACATTTAGCTGAATAGTCACCTTTGCTGTAAAAGCTCTATTAGGCCCAGTTGCCAGCAGGGCTAACGATTGTGCCCCATGTTTATTTACTAGGTATTGTAAATGCATTATTTATGGATAGGTCTCTGGACAGCACTTGTCAAGAGTTAAAAATGTCAGTATAAAGTATCGGGGGTGGGAGGGGAGACAAAAAATACCCACCATTATAAAAATTCAAGGTGACCTTGATTTGATTCACATGCAATTAGAACAGTTTTATATAATGCACTAAAGTATGAATCAATACTGTACAAGTCAACACGGCAATACCTGCACGCTGAGCCTTAATGATCGTCCCCCAGGACAAGGACGAGCGTTAGGGATAAGCTCCGTGCACGAGGATCCCTGGGTTCTGCTCACTTAGCCTTTGCCGTTGAATCCAGGACTGCACTGGATCCAGTCATCCATCGTTTGTCCTCTCACTCCATCTCTGGCTTCTGGTCTTAGAAGATCACAATCATGGCATGATTTCTGTCCACAGTCCAGTGTTGTGTGAGGGTGGGAAACTACTCTATATGTCTCCTGATTAGGTAGGAACTAGTGTGGACTCCCAACACAGCAGCAGGTACACAAACTCACGTGTGGTACGAACGCTGTATCGGAATCTCTTTCTCTCGCCTCTGCCTTTATCACCTCTCCTGTGTTTGTAGGTGTATCCCGCCACGCCGGGTGTGTGTAGTATCGCTGTATAATGACCGTGCAGCAGGTTGGGTGCGGGTGGGGAAGCGATCGGCATTGTGAGCATAGCCCCGGGTCAATTTCCCCCTATTACAACGGGCCATGTAATGAGATTCAGGGATGGGTGAGAACTGGTGGAAGCGAGTAGGATCGGTCCACGGCTCTCGTAGCGCCGTACGCCATCAACGAAGCCTCGCCCACCGGCTCGTTGTTTGATCACAGAACTGTCAAATGACACGTAAGGAAGATTCATTTATTTTTGATGTAGCGCACTAAAGATTCTCTAAAGGTGTATTACTGGACAAGTACAGCCGTCTCTGTGATGCGCTTTCTCTGCCCCTCTTTCCCATCCCTCCCTTCTCCCATCTCATCTCGTCGCAGCCGTGTCATCTGCTTCGGCTTTATCCCGCCTAATTAACAGGAATCTTTGTTATCGTGATCTAAGCACGAACCCCTGACTCCATGCATATGCAATGAGAGCCGGAATCCAGTTGCCGGGGTTGCTGGTGTTTGAGGCCTTCTCGTTCAGCATCTCCACGAATGTCGTGAGGCATCGCTGACCCTCCTGGCAGGACACGCACACGCAGGCCAAACATCAGTGGAGCACCAGCGTCTCTCCTGTGTGCCAGGATTCTCCTTTAATAATTTTCCCTTTCTACTATCATCATGATTTCAGCAGGCTACTTATTTAATGCAAATAATCTATTTGATCAAATAGCCAGTGTAAATTGGTGGTGTGTGTGAGTGTGTGTGTGTGTGTGCATGTGTGTGTGTGTGTGTGCTAGCTCTCTTGGCCTGTGGCGGGCACGGCAAGCCCAACGGAGCGGTGCTCTGGTCTGTCACTTTTGTTTGAATAGGTAATGTAGATCTGTTCGGGCTGAAGAGACATGAGCTGGAATCGCTTGTTAGGACACATGATCAAAAGCGGCTCTCTGCTCTCTGCCAATCAACCCTCTTGTCGCCCTGCGAAGCAGACGTTAAATAGATTTTTCGGCTGTACGCCGCGGGCAGCGTGCCAGCCTGACATCTGAACTTTCAGAGGGGAAAAAAAACCATTCCCCTCCAACTTTACTTCCTCCTCTCTTTGACAGGCTTTTAAGCCTGCCTTTTCCCGCCTCTCCCCTCATCCAGGTCTGCCCTGTGTCGTCCCAATTGCCATTTCTCCCTCAAATAATTCTTTCTTTTTGGTGGCAACCTTGCTGAGCCCGGGAGTAGGGAGAGCAAAGTGGCTTATCCACCCCTCTGTTAATTTTCTCTCCGCTCCAAAAGAGAGCCTTCACATCAGCACATCCCCACGAGATGAGGGGGTGTCTGGACAGGTTTCACTTTACACAAGCTAAGATGCAGATTTGGTTGCCCGTTCATAAAGACAGAAACTTTCTGCTGTCTTGGTCATTCGGATGACAAAACAAGCAGCTGCTTCTTCAATGCGCCATTCTTTGCATTCAAGATCACCTTCCCCCGTTCTCATATTCCGATTAGTCAACAGTAGCAACTGCTCTGGAGCATTCCAGGGACCATCTTCCTGGGTTTCAGCTGTTGAGCGTGTCCCCCTGCACCCATGCCGCACAAAACTCCCATTGTTGATCCTGCCTTAGTGGCTGCACAGGAACCCCTTGATAGGAGGAAACGGGTGTCTGTGAGAGACAAATCACAGCCAGGGCTGCACAGAGGCTTGTTTGTCTTCACATATTCACACACCCGCACACATGTTGTAGGTATGTCTGGACAATGAGGCCACGGCCTGCGGTAGCACGCTGGATTACTTGAGATACATATATATGTTTAGATGGAGGAGGATGAAAAAAAATCCTCTTTGCATAATGTTGACACTTAAGGAGAGAGAAGCTATTAATGTCGTTCTATTTGACATTTGCTCGTGAAATGTAGAAGCTGCGGAGCAGCAAAGGGGGTGTGCACGGACTTTATAGTGCAGGGGGGACAGTTGAGGGGGATGGGGTGGCCGTTTGACAATGGGATGGGGTGCAGAGAGAGAAAGCACATGTGTCCTGCTGTGTGTGTGTGTGTGTGCGCGCGTGTGTGTGTGTGTGTGTGTGTGTGTGTGTGTGTGTGTGTGTGTGTGTGTGTGTGTGTGTGTGTGTGTGTGTGTGTGTGTGTGTGTGAGAGAGAGAGAGAGAGAGTGCCTGCAGTGGGTTCCTACTTGTGTGCCAGCTCGGTATCACTGTCCTAGCCGTGGCATTCAGCTCCCAGGCATTCTCCACACATAACTTGACAAAGGAGCAGGTGTCATCTGACCGAGGATCAAAATAGTGCGAGTGTAACTCACACCCTGGACTCAGACAGTCTCAGTGGCCTCCTAATGATTTCAGAGCACATTGTGGGCTTGTTCCGTAAGCCAGTCGAACATCCGCCAACCAGCAAACGGATCCGCCTTGACGCTGGAAAGCATGACGTTCAGCGTACTTGCTCTAACACGTTTGCATTGTTTCGTTATGTTGTGTTTCTTCTCCTCCCCGATCGCATGAACGTCTCATCATGATTTACTCCTGAACAAAGAGACTGCTTAATCAGCAGCGATGAAACAAATGTTTCCTAACACTTCTTTCCCCTTGTTCAATAACATTACAGCAGATGAGATGTCAGAAGAAACGAATAGAAATGTGTTTTATTGCGCCGCCGAGCCCAAGTGCCAATGGCTTTAATTATTTGACGAAGATCGTCTCCCTTTGGAAGAGTGAAAAAATGATTTTTCAAGTCTCCCCTGGGCAGGTCCCGAACCTAAAACCACGTCAAGCACACGCCCAGCCAATCACACGACATTACTTTTTCAAATTAGGATAAATTTCCTGTAACTGTCTGGCTGTTTTTCCTTGTTCCAACAAGCACAAACCTGGAAAAATCGAGTGCTCAGACTTTATAATAACTTTACCTCCTTTTTATTCTTCCCTGTCACTGTTTTTCTGGGTTTTCTGGGCACTTTACAAGCCAGTATTGTCATTAGCTCTCCAATTTTGAGTCAGACCAGTGAGCCGGGTGACTTCTGAGAAGCATGTTTCTGTATCGTTCTCCAGCAGGTCTCAGC
Source organism: Arothron firmamentum (assembly GCA_016586285.1). Classification (NCBI taxonomy): domain Eukaryota; kingdom Metazoa; phylum Chordata; class Actinopteri; order Tetraodontiformes; family Tetraodontidae; genus Arothron; species Arothron firmamentum. The sequence goes on along the minus strand of BJFM01000251.1, from coordinate 126,242 downwards.
CTGAACACAGTAGCTCTGCATTCATGAAGGGCCTGTGCCGAAAATAAATCAATAAATTTAAAAAAACAACAACACCACAATAACTGTGCTTTAAGTTATCGGAACACTTGTTTATATTTTCCTGAAGGATTTTAGGTTTTTCCCCTCATCGTTTATTATTCCAGTATGATGGCAAATTGCTGCAAAAATAAAATCAACTGGATAGAACTTTTTTGTTTTTTTCCTGCAGGACAAAAAGAAACATAATCTGAAAATAGTCGTGCTCTCGCTGTTCCAGTCCGTTAAGCACTTGCATGAACATTCCTGAGCTCTTGGCATCTTGGTAAACAAAGCTGGAAGTGAAATTCAATAAATGTCTTTAATTACTGCTTGAAAATAAGAAATAGTATTGCTATATTTTTTTTATATTCACTCATTTAAATATAGAAAGACACACCAGTACGATGCCACTGTATATGAGCTAGTTTATTCTAGTAATTTGTGTTTTTTAATCTCTCAAGCAGATCGCTGTGGCCCAGCGTTTATGATGAAATAAACTTTGGACGTATCTCCCCGACACTTGGCCACACTGCGCCCTGTAATGCATTCATGTGGATCCTATTAGCCTCTTTTTGTCCTTGCAGAGTCAGACACCCGTTAATTTACTAAATCACACCACGCAGCCATGATCGCACACATCTATTCATTTAACATAGATGAATAAATGTGAATGTTTTCGGGCACTGATTAGCAGGCAAGTTTAGATCTGACAGTTAAATTGCAGCGTGCGCAACTCCCACCTTCCAAAAAAAAGAAAAAAACCCTGCCAACACAAGGTACCCGGTAATTCAATTCTTGTGAGAAATTATTATAATTTATTACAGCATGAGGACGTAATGATTAAATTAGAAAATTAGAAATGAAAATGATGCTCATGCGTTTCTTGTTCTGAGTCCTTTAAAGTCTTTTACTTTCTGTTTCATTTTGGTTTTTATTTTATTTTAATACATAAAGCTAGATTTTAGATGTTCTAAACTACATGCTGCCATTTAAAGGAGATTGCGTTTGTGTCTGACCTTTTGTCTCTGACCTTGTCAGGGTGTTAGAACATGTCTTGTCAATGCCTAGTTCTCATATATTTCCTTTCGGATGTCTGACTGTCCCGTCCTCTCTGCTGCCTGGATAAAGGCCGCGATGCAGGGGAGGAAAAAGCAGACAGAGGGAAAAGTACATTTTGCTATCGAAGCGTTTAATGGTCCTACAGTAGTTCTTAAAAGTGACCTTGTGGGGTTGAGAGCGGAGCAGCGCAGCAGCTCCTTCCAGATGCACACATGGCATCCATCGGGGGCACAATCACGCACAGTCCCAACACCTCAGGCTCGGACATATGTTGAGTTTTATTTCATTCTTCTGACATTAATCCTATTCACCAGCTGTTCTGCCAGCTGCCACTCTCCGGCTTAAGGGGAGATTGCAGTTTTGGGGGCTCTGAGTACTGGTTTATCTTGGCTCCTCATCTGCTCCTCATGAAGTTTGATTGGTTTTTTTTCCCCCCCTCTCGTCCTCCTCGCACTCCCAGTTTCTTTGAGTTGCCTTCCACTTTTCCAGAGCCTGAGATTTGACTTTGAATGTTGGCTTTTTCTGGACCCTCCGCGGGGGCGAGAAGCTGCGGCGTGTCCAACATTAACATTACTGACGGGAGGTCCGTGATTGGCGCTCACGTCAGCCCATCAACTTCTCCAGCATCTGTCGGACTCTCGGCTCAAACCTGCTCACCTCACGTCTGCTAAAGGTGTTTCCGCGGGATTAGCCCCAACATGGCCTCAGCCTGTTCAGTTATGATTATTGACATATCGGGGCTAACATATTTCACATTTATGTGCATTGTCTGGAAGCATACTCAAGTGATCTCAATGTCATTTCTGCTGAAGTACGGCCAGGCCGTCTGTGAGCGGGGGCCTCAATGAATTGATCATTGCTCACCGCTCACTTTAATAATTCAAGCCTGATTGCCACAGAGTGCCGCAGTAAAATGGATTGGGAGAGGTCACATGCTGCTCAGCTCAGGAGGTGAGGCCCCTTGGGGATGCTTAATTCATATGTGCTTGATAGACACGTGTCCTATTTAGAGAGGTCAGGATGCTGTGTGTGTATATGCGTCTTTGCAGAACGACCGGGTCAACCTGGTGGGATTAACAAGTTGGTCAGTGCTGAGAAAAAGCGGCTGAGAGACGATATTTGAGCTAAAACTGCTCAGCTTGTTGTCACTCATTATACATGGATAAATACATAATAGGGATCGAAATGCCCCCAAAGGAGGATTGTAACTGTGGTTCCCACTTTAGATTTAACCTGTAGTAGCTAAAGCGCAGATAAGCTGCGGTGTATTTATAGCGGTCGTTTACATGACTGAACAGGATAAGCTGAAGGTGGCTAACTGAGATGCTCACCAACTGGAATAATGACGAGGTGTCAGTTAAAGAAAGCCCACCATGAGGTGCAGGTGTTCCACAATACACCGACATATCTGCTCCTTTTTATTGCTGCATGCCAGAACTACTAATTACTAATTACAAAAAATGGAATTATTTAACTGCACCTAAAAGTCTTCTGGAACGGGTAGAGTTTATTAAAAGCTAATTACCTGAATACCAGTGCAGACGAACTGTTGTGGTGCGAATGCGCCTCCCCCCCCCCTCTCCTGGTTGTCTCTTGAGCGTTTTCATTGTGCGGCATCACCCGGGTGTGTAACCTATTGCGTTCCGATTGCTCCCTTGCAATTAGTGCCCTTTTTGTCCTCACTTCAATGAGGGCATGATTATGGAGACTTCAGGAGTATTTGCAGCATCCAGCAGCTGTTGTCTCGGGAGCTCCCGGCTGAATGACAAAAACATGTTTTCTCTCCGCGTCTCACTTCCCTGTCTGCCTCTTGTAATTATTATGTTTTATTTGGTGTGATGATGGGGTCTTGTTTTTAGTGTGTCTGTGATTAAGATATTCAAAGGACTCCTGTGAGTGTGTGACAGTCATTTTCTTTCTTTTCTTTTCTCTTTTTTCATAAGTCAATCTCGACTTTTGATTTGTTTCCTGTGCAGCGAGAGTGGATGGGAAATTAAACGCCGACCTATCATTGTCTGTCTGAGAGCCGGAGTTTTATGTTTTGTGAGAAACGGCGCCTCGGTTATGACAGGCTGCACACTCTGAAGGTAGCAGAGAAAATGTCTTTGTCTACGGAAGCTATTCGCGTTCATTTCCTGGAGAGATTTCACATGTGCGGTAACACGATAGTCCCAGAATTTCTCACAATCTGCACATGTAAGCATCTTATTTTGTAGGAGCAAACAAGCGGGTTGGATGATCTCCTGTTACTACAGTCAGTAAGTAAATGACCTTTCAGCAGCGTGCTCTTTATTCTATACGTGCACACAGATAACTCACATGTTGCTTTAACACGTTTAAGTCAAATCAGAAACCATTTTAAACCAGTTTCCCGTGTTTCTGCTGCTTCTCCTTGTGGCGTTGTTTTCCTCTGCATTCAGGGAAGACAATAATTGATATGGTCAGTGTCAGATGATCATTGATTTGGTAATTATACGTTTCCCCTTGAGGCCGAGACAGCTAATACACAAGGCCAGCGCGAGTGTCCGTTATCTGTTACTTATGGCTGATTCGACCATGCTGGATAGACCTCTTTTCTCCTCCAACTGCTTCTTAACACAACAAACACTCAAAGACAAGTATCTTCTTTCTCCTGGGAGAGTGCAGAGGAGCTCAGAATGTGAAATCATTTGATGGCTGACAGCTCACTGTGCAGTAAAAGGCCAGTTGTTACAACAATCCATTTTTGTGTGTGCATTTTCTGCACTTCTGCACCAAAAATGTACTTTTCGCATTTTAAATCAAATAAATAATAATTTCAACTTTTGCTTTCATGTTTCATTTGGCAGCTTCACAGGATATTTTAATTTGGCGAAGCAAACTTTTCGGACATCATCATAGCAATAACTTTTGCTTGCTGGCCTTTTACTCTCACATCTCTGTTTGCAATCTGCACAGCAATTTGGAAATAAGTGTGTGGTGAATTTTTGGAGCTCTGTCTCATTACTGTCGTTTTCACAGTAACCAGATTTGATTTGGTTTGGTGACTGGAGCGTTCCTCTGGTTTCTCCAGTTTGCAGTGATTGTTTGCGGGAGCATATCTCCTTAAATCAGCTGTAAAAACACGCTCCCAGGCAGCCTTCTCCGCTGGAAATGTGACTTATCAGACTGGAAACGTGTCTTTTGTGTAGATTTATGAGGATCATTAGCTTTGTTTTTCCTACTGTAAGGAGATGTAGCCTAATCTGGCCTGCTCATCTCAGCTTTAGGTGTCTTAATCTCACCCACATCAATAGATCACAGAACACCTGCGCGGGAACAAAGTACCGCAGAGATGACAACCCTGATAGGAGATAGACCTTTTTTACATTTAGTAGAATTAAATCAGCGACGGCAGCGCGCTTTCTTCCGGCCGCCGCTTGGAGAGTCTCACATAAATCTGGGAAAAGGAGTTAAGGGCAGTTTTCCAGCTATACAGCATCCGCCCCAGAGAGGAGACAATGAGACCCAGACAGGCTTAAAAGTCCAGAAACCATTCCTCTCTCACTGGGAACACGTCTTGGACGCGCACTCCATAGTTTTGTCTTGTATGTTGCTATCTGCGCTGGCTGCTGAGCGGTCTGTGCCAGGCAAGTGTCCGCAGGGACCATTGGAATCGCCGGGGCTGGAGGAAGTTGGTCTGCGTCCAGTGAGGCGATCTGGGCTTGGTGACAAGCCAAGCTGTCTACTGCAGAGACGCTGGGAACATGTAAATAAGAGCCTGATAAGGGCTATTGTTTTCATTCCATTCTCATCCCAGCTGAATGGCCTGCTCCCCAGCCACGGAGCAGTTTATCTCGAGAGGGACAAGGAAAAGGAATGGAACGGGTGGGGGTACAAGAGATTTTAAATCCTGCATAGGAAAATAAAAATAAACTCACTGGACTCCTCTCCTGTGTTTGCTAATTCCCCAGTATGGGATGTCCTACTTGGAGAAAAACAAACTGCTTTGCCCTTTAGACTTTTTAGGTTTTCTCCTAGAAATCCTGATTACAATTATCAGAAAATATTTGCTCAAGTAATAATGCAGCGGGTATCTATTGATGACCCTCTGAATTATTACCTGACAGTTATTATTATGTTGACGAAGTATTTTTTTCTTGACATTGAATAGCATTCCTCTTATTTTGCAGAAAGTACCCTACAAAAGGCGGGGGGGGGGGGGGGGGGGGGGG
>BJFM01000251.1:109408-120244 GCA_016586285.1 Arothron firmamentum | reverse complement strand
CCCCCCTTCCCCACCCCCCCGCCCCTCCCGGGCCTGTTTTAAGATCTGTGATCTCCACACTATGAGGGGAGTTAATACCCCCCGCCCCCACCCCTCCCTCTGGGTCAAGGGGACAAACTGTGAGTTCGGAATTGGAAAGTCAATAAAGCAGAAGTAATGTTATAATGACCCCGAGCTGAAGACGTCCTGTCGACCCCTATCTCACCGGAGGAAGTGGACAATCAAACAAAAACGGCCACTCCGCTTGATCTCACTGAAAGCCATCCATAAACAAGGCCACACGGCGTCGCGACTCCCCCGTTACTCCCAGTTCCTCTGAAGTCAGTGTGTTTGGAGGAGGAAACAGCAGTGTTTGGTTTGTGGAAGTGCAGTCAGGAGATGTTGCAGATGGGTTAAAAAAAAAACCAACAAAACCTGCATTTCTAAAAATGATTAGTTCCCAGCTGAGCCAGTTGGTGGATATAGCCACCAGGAGTTCTTCTGCCGGTGTTTGATGGGAACAGACTGACCCTGAGCCAGTGCAGGGACGGCGGATGCATGGGTCAGCTACCCCAGTGATGGCGTGGCAGATAGCGGCCATTGCTCCTCTGATTCATCGTCAGCTGGACAAACGTTAATTGTTTTTATCATTGGCAGCTATGAGAATGCTCGGTTGTACCCAGTCTCGATCCTGGCCTCCCGCTCTAATGGGTCCGCCCTTCTGTTATCCCCACAATACCTGCTTTTCCTATTCAACCCTGAGCTCATCTCTCCACTTTTAACATTTTAAAAAATATCTCTGTTTCAGCTCATTGTTTTTAACTTCAAAAAGCTGGAATAAAACGTTTAAAAAAAAATTTTTTTTTTTCTTCCAGAATCCTCTTGTATGGAGAAACTTCTCTCTAAAGACTGGAAGGAGAAGATGGAACGGCTCAACACCAGTGAACTGCTGGCAGAAGTCAAAGGTAGGGCTCAGTGGAACCCAGCAGATTTATCACACAAACACCGCTCTAAGCCATGTTAACAAGTCCCTCATTCCTATCAGACATATATTATCCATGTGCTGTATAATCTCACAAACAGTCTTGTACTCTGGAATAAAACAAAGGCCTTTGGCTGCCCTCCTTATCCATTTCTCTGCGCTCTTATCTGGGGATGGAATGCACCACTCTTTACAGAGCGCTGTCTTCAAAATTCCAACCATTTTCAGACCAATTCTGAGACGCTCTTCGCTTGTCAACACTTCATTGTTGCCATCTCTTTAGACGGCCCTCGGTCCTGCATCTCGTGCATGTCCAGCATGTCCATGCTGCTACGGTGATTGCGATGCCCAAAGCGCGCTTGTTGTAAACAGAAGCCTGGCTGGAGGAGCGGGGCGGTAGAGGGGAGGAGAGAAAATAGAGGCGCTGTGCTCAGTGGAATTCCTCGGCTCTGACAGCGAACGCCTCTGCGAGGTGTATCAGATGCAGCGGGGCGAAGCATAACTCAGCACTCCCCCGAAGTCTGTGTTTATGGCAGGGTTAAGGTGGGCCGCGGATGGGCAGGGCTCCCGCTCAGTCCTTAGCACTGACTGTTACTGAGAGCTGCTGTGTTTATACAGCACAGAGAAGCACAATACCAGCTGGATGATAGCAGCAGGCCGTCACTGTGTGGGCACACGGCCGCACTGTTCATTAGCTGCGTCTTTATCTGAGATAACAGAACTCCACTTCAGCTGGTTATCATTTTTATCATGACAATTCCTGTGAGTAAACTGTCAGTCACTGAATAGCTGGAATTTGGAATAAAGCCCTCATACTTACCTGGAATTTCAATTCTGTTCCATTTATTGTTTGAGCCCCCTTTTCTGCTGACGTTTCCAGGAACTTTTATCGCACGAAACGTTTTTTAGTTTTTTTTTTTTCTGGGTAAAGAATCGATTTTTTTGTAACAGTTCCACTGTAACTTAAAGTGCCTGAAATGGTATTCAAATTATGCTGATGACGTATGTGGAAGGGGCACCTCACCTGGAGTTTGCAGCTGCACGCCTGTTTAAACGTGGCAGGTGTACAGAAGTGTGTTTCACCAATTCATCTTTAGCACAAAGCCTCACCCCTCAAGAGTCTGAACAATCATACTTTTTTAAGAGGAAGTTTCGGGTTGAGAGAAAGTATTTTCCCTGGGGTATTTCGGTCAAAATGTTTTCAAATTGAATTAAACAACAATAAGCGTTGAGCTAAAATGTGAGCTGCTGTCCGATTCTGTTGCAGCGTTGTAATATATTCAGTGGCAATAACCTTAATGAACTGAAGGATAAATCACAGTGGGGGAATTAGATTCATCGTACCTGCCCTATTATCTGGCTTGCCACAGTAGATCAAAGTGCGCCGGGTAAAATGTTTAAGATGATTTAGCCTTTTGAAAGGCGGCCTGTTAAATTACAGGCAGGGCCTTTCCTCTGTTTGATGAATGGGAACAAGAAGGTTACTTGGTGGTCTGTAAACAGGTAGGGAGTGTGATAATAAACACTATGGCCTCTGTCTGTAGATGAGTTATGAGACAGTCTACACACCACCATTCCCAATATAAATGCTTCTCCTATCCCAGTGGCAACCTTAGATTTTTAATTAGCATGCCATTTCATATGACTGTAGACATTTCAAAGGGCTGCTTTGTGCTCCCCCTTACAAAATGCCCCCCCCCGCGCGCGCGCGTGTGTGTGTGTTTGATGTCTGCCTGATGTAAATACAGGCAATTAAAAAGGAGCCTGGGCTTGGAGACACACAAGGTCCATCTAATTAAAACACAAACAAAGGTAGCAAGTAGAAAACACCTCATGATTAAGATCTAGAGTGTTGCGATGAATCAGAGGTTCCATTAATTGTTAGGTTAAAATCAGAACCAAAGGAACGAGGCAGAGAAAAAAGAGGAGACGCAAAAACGGCATATTATCACCGCGGTACCCGCCGACGGAGTGGCCTTGCATGTTCTCTGGAGATTTTTCCACAGTTCCAAAGAGCACCTATGAGACTACTTCCCGACACAGTCACAGAACCTTGAAAAACAACTAATTGTATGGCTGCAGGCAGAAAATGGGGGCCGACTCCAGCTGATATTAAAAATAATTAACGTCTTAAAAACAATAGGTGTGGTAGAATTTGACCCGAGGCCTCTGTGCAGGACCAGAAATGCATTCTCCTCCCGCAGCTGTGTTCAAACACGTCCCAAATGCCTTTTTCCTGTTGACGTGAACATGCACATGCGGTAAACAAACAAAGCAAAACAATTATATCACCAGAATCAGAGATTTGCTTTTCAAAGTCTGCTCGCTCAACCTAGCATTTACCTCTTCCACATGACTCATCTGTAATTACAGCTTATTGACACCGGGGGTATTTAGACACACAATGTGCCGTTTCTGAAGTAAAGGCATTTTTTTCTAAATTTTGGAGGTTAGAAAGAACAAGGACAATAATCCAGCAGAAGTGGTGTGCTTAATCCAGACATGTAGAGTTGCGTTAGCAAAGGGTTAATGATTTCAAATCTCCATCTGCCTTTTTTATACATATATATTTGCTGTTAGGGCTTAGCATCAGCAGGAGCCAGCAAAAAGGAGGGTTTGTGAAGGAGCATTAGCGGTGGATTTCTTTTCAGCAGTCAATTCCAGAGCTAACTGTTTGTTTTCATACCTGAGCTTAGCTGTCAATCTGCAGGAACGATGAGGAGGGAGATGAAATCTCCTGAACAAAACCACAGAGCAAGAAAGGCAGGCCATCTGGAAGGGCTCCAAACCACAAAAAGTAGCAGATAATAGGAGGCTAGGTAAAAGGAGGAGTGTAGGAGGGGTGGAGGGAGCCTAGAGAAAGAAAGAGATTTTAGATGTGGGTACTCAGACTTGACGTTTATAATTATACATCTCAGATTTTCGTGTCTTTTAAAAAAATATCATGCAAAGCTTCCATTCATCTCATACTTTAGGCACACATGTATGGCGTAGTGTAGACGTGTGCGTGTGCGTGTGTGTGTGTGTGCGTGCAGTTTATTATGTCAAACGTGTCCAGTGGGAAATGTCATTGCTCTCTGTTGAATATTTGCTGTGTGCAGGGTCTTTGAGTTTAACACTGAACTGAAGAAAAATACGCAGTAAATCAGAACATCTATCTATCTATCTATCTATCTATCTATCTATCTATCTATCTATCTATCTATCTATCTATCTATCTATCTATCTATCTATCTATCTATCTATCTATCTATCTACTGATGCACATATACAGGTATTGTCTGCATAGAAAACAGCATGGCTACTATTGTATGCTACCATGGAGACCAAGTTCAGCAGGTTAAAACCGATGCTGACCTGAGCGGCCTTCACTGTTCCTGTCCCGCCCCAAAACAGTGTGGTTCATTTAAAAAGCTACTTCGCCATCTCTTCTGTAAAGCGAGGCGTTGTCGGAGATGGTGGCTGTCCGGAGTGGGGAAAGAATTCAGCGTTTGTAGTTTTGACAGCACACCGTAGATAAATAAATAAAACCATTCACATATTGCACAAAACGGCATCTGTCCAACCCCCCCCCTGAAAAAAAAATGCTTCAGTTTGCATTTTCTCATAACACTTCAGTCAACTGTTTGCTCGGCGCACTCAGGTGAAATATGAGCCACAGTAAATCATTATTCCTCAGGCCACATTTGCCAGATGAATGTATGAAAGTGTTGGACTGTGTGTTTTTCTCCTCTAATGAATTGAGGAATTTAGCTTGTGGCGATGGAGGTAAAAAGAAGGAAGTGCTGTCCTCGCGAATGTTTGTGGATCTCTGTGCGTGCGCGTGGACAGGGCTTTCTGTTTGTGCTCTGAATTATGCTCCGGCGGTTTGTCATGAATCGTTTCACTAACGACTTTTAAAGTTGCATAATGGATCCGATGCGAACAGGCGCTCTCAGTCCGTTTCCAGCTGAAGAGAAAACACAACACGCACACACGTTTTCACAACCGTGAAAAGAGGACCTGTATTAGTGCTCAGGAGGGGAACAAGCTCTCGTAATATTGAAGATTTCTCTCTCAGCAAATATGGAATGTGGTTGTATTTTAGGGACCATCTACAACGTGTGTGCTTTTTTTTGTGTTAATCATATAAAAGTTCATGTATTCATGTGAGATCAGAGATGCATGTCGCAGATATTCACTGCTCTCCTACTTTATGCTTATTGTCTCTTTATTAAAAGCACCAGCTCTTCTCTGTCTGGAACATCACATCTTCATTTGCTGTACGCCTCAAGATTCTCTCCAGTGTCATAATAAACAGCAACAAGAATGTGAAAAAATGTTATTCTTTAACTCTTAATAGACTTACAAGGTTTTACAAACAATATGCTGTTGCTGCCGCGCTATCTTCTAGGCTTTAAGAGTTTTTCTTTAATTAAAAGGGGCCTTGAAAACTACATATGCTTTTTTAGATTCTAAGGGCAACCAGGTCAGATTCATCAGCACAAGGGTAGAATAGATGAATATATAGATTGTTTTTCTAATATGTGGCCTTGTATACGTCCAACACCCTCCACATGCTGAAATCTCATAAGATGTTTCAGAATCAAAGACACTTCCTTTTTTCAACGTATTCTAAGAACTGAAGCAAGGTTTTCTGTGTTGCCTCCCTTTTTTAAGCCTCCAGAGTGTATTTCAGGGTCATCTGTGTTCCCCGCGCTGCAGGGTGTTCGGGTCGAGCTCCTATCTGGGCTACGATGAAGTGCCTTGTCCAGTGTCAGGGGTAAACAGTGAAGCACTGGAGCTCTCACATTAGCATAATTACACTGAAGAGCTGAGGAACTGAAGTTTCCTCTATCATCAGAATATGAGCCTGCATCAATGTTGGGCTGCAAAAGCAGGGATGAGGTGCACTTGCGTTAATAACAGTTCCACATGAATATTTATCCCATTAAAAATTGTGACATTATTGCAAGCATTCTCTTCAAGTTTTACACTTAAAATATCCCAGAAGGTGTGGTGTGTTCAACAAACGGAGGAAATCTTGGGTCTAGATGTCACTGCGGCAGAGTCTGACACGTGTTTGTTTATCATTAGAAGTGCTTGTTAATGGGAATATATTGGCAAGATTAGCAGCTTTTATATCATGGCAGAGGCAACACGCCAGGTAAAACAGCTGTTGCTCACATTGTCTGGTTGTAAGGCCCAGGCACGTGTTAGTGCCACATTCTGGGAAACACATATGGCCTTGAATCGTTGGTGTGGATAAACAGGAGCTGTGAAAAGCAAAGTAACACCAACACACCAGCTCCTTTTCATTTTGTCTTGGTTTTCTGCCAGCGTTGTAACAAAAAAAGTGGAATATTCCCATTTGGGTTGCCTTCAGCTTCACAAAACAGAATTGAGTCGAAAGATTGACTCGGCTTGATTCTATTTTTGTAGCGGTCTCAGGGTTTTGAAGAAAGGTCTTTAAGCAGGGGGAAAAAAATCCTGTTTTGAACACTAAAGGAAGTAGCAATAGATGCCATTAGCTGCTGTTCAATTGACTCTTTGTGTTTTCTTGGGAAAGATTGGACAAAGGGTCAGATGACCACAGAGAGCATGCAGAGGCGCGTACCATTTATCGATTGGAGTAGCTGGACGGGGGCACACACTCACACACACACACACACACACACACACACACACACACACACACACACACACACATACGGGTTAACGTGCTCATGTCTTCTGCATACAGGCAGGGCGCAGCACATGAGGCTTTCAACCTATGTGTGGTTGCGATCACAGCATTAAGAGGGGTTTGAGTTCACTCAGGGTGAGTTTGTAGCGTATGGAAGCATCCAAACTATCTGGATGATTGGAAGACAAAGAAATTCCAGTCTTCTGGCACAAAAAAAAAAAAAAAAGGATTCAGATCCGTTTAGAATGGCTCAGCTGTTGTAACCAAAAGAAGGGAAGAGAATAGAGCGCCTTGTGATTTTCCCACTTTTCACCCCAACCCTTCCTCGCACCACCCCCACCCCCCCTTCTTTTTTGTGCCTGAATCTTTTATCTGTCTTATTCACTCGGGACTCTTCAAAGTAACAAGCCTCCTTCTTTTTCCCCGGTACTGGACTTGGAACCCAAATTAGAGACTGCTTGATTAGAGCCGAGAGGAGGGAGCCAAGAGAGAGGAAGATGTGGGTATTGGACAGAACAAATCGCACCCCTACAAAGTGCCTTTTATCCAAGGACCCCAAGGCTCAAATACCCCCGTTCCTCCCCAAGCAACCATGGCTTTGCTTGTTTTCCTCTTATCATTTATTTAGTCGCCCGTTGATGTTTTCTGCCCCACTTTGTGACGTTTAGAAAGACACTGGGGTCTCAAAAGGTGAATGCTGGGTATGCCGAGGCTGAGCGCAGACTTTCCGTCGCCTCGGAGCGATGCGCCAGTCCAAAAACGTAAAGTTATTACTGTGACCTGAGAACAACACGGTAAAAAACAAAAACGGAGCTGGAGCAGCTTGACCGCTGCCTCGTGGGCTCCTGGTCGTTTTGTCCCACTGCGCTTCAGGCGTCTTCATGGGAGGATGTCACAACATGTTAGGTCTGGGCTTGCTGCGAGGGTTTATACAGCAGCCAGGCTGCTGTAGCCTGTCTGTTTGGCGGCGGAAGCGCGATGTGAGGAGACATGTTAACGGGCAGACCCCGGCCCCACCGCTGTTAAAAGCCATGCAATATGCAGGAAACGGCCTCTTTTGTCAGCGGGCTGGTCAGACACAGACCACGACTCTCCTCTTCTGCACCACCCAATAAAAGTTTTATCTGCATTTTAAAGCTGATCCATAATTTAAAACAGAAAGAAATAAATTTTAAGACTGAACAACAAAGCACATATTCTTGTCTACTTTAACTGTTAATGTTTATTATATCTATCACAATTTTTTTTTTTTTTTTAAACACAAAGTTTTCAATCATAAGAGACGTGGTGAAGAAGGGGCATTTGGGTTGTAATACTGAGGGTAGTTTGGGCTTCCTGCTGTTCAGTTCATCCTCAAAACAAAGAGCCCTCTGTTGGCATTCTTCTGGAGCCTCAGCTCGGGCTAGCCCGGCGAGGGGAGCGCCACTTCCAAGTCCTCCTGCATATTCATGACATTTTCAATACGTTGCAGGACATTTATATTTCTGTCTGCCTCTGTTTTTGTGTTTTCACAGCGCTGACACTCCAGTCAGAAATGATCGGTCACGTGTAATTATCCAGGCTGTCATTGAGTCCAGATGTTTTGTTCCCAACTCAAGGTCACCTGTGGTGGCCCCGATGGCCCCCCGTCCTTGTTTGGATGCTTTTCTTTTTTTTTCCCCTTCTGTCTTCCCTTATTATTTTCTTTAGTATCCTCCTACCCTCGCTGCGGGGATTTATCAGCGCTGACCTGTCAAAGACGGCTCCCTCATGGACAAGGTCAAAGGTTAATAAAATTGGTGCCGATTGTATCAATTTTACAGATAAGCCTTTCACAACAAGTGTAGTCTGGTGAATAAGAAGTCAATTCAACCCTCAGAAACTGCACACGAACCCAATGAATAGCTGCTTTTAGGTGTTTTTCTTTTTTTTTTTTTTTCTCGTCAGGAGAATAAATGAAGAATTGCAGCTCTCTTCCATTGCAGCAGGCGGTGAAGGCAGAGCGGGGCGAGCCGAGGTTCAGACAAGCATGCCAGTAAATTGCCCTGAATGGGTTCTGGAGGTTGACAAGCCCTATTAAGACAAACGACTTTCCTCATCGGAGAGATAAAATAAATCAGGTGTTTAGTCAAATTAAAATAGTTTGAGTAGAGAGGGCCCCTGGGAGCTCTCGCAGAAACTCAAGACAGATGTGGCCAGAGACGAGAGGAAGACACCCAGGAAGGAATTCAGCTCCCGCTGGCCCCAGGCCAGCCTCCACTGCACTGTTATCTGGATATCCATGCTTTTATCAGTCTTTCTCTCTCTCTCTCTCTCTCTCTCTCTCTCTCTCTCTCTCTCTCTCTCTCTCTCTCTCTCTCTCTCTGTCTCTCTCTCTCTCTCTCTCTCCCCTCTCTCCTGTCGGTTCTTTGTACGTTTCCCCGGATCAGCTTGTCACGCTGAAGTGCAGTGGGAGGAGAGTGAGTTACTGTCTAGCCTCTCACTGGCAATTATGTTGGCGGTGTAAGTCAATGGTAGGATCACTTAGCATTGATTAGGTAGAGGGAGAGAGCAGTGCCGCTCAGCTGCTCTCTCCATCACACACCGTGCAGACATGTGACTCCAGAGAGGAATTAGCCTATTGGGCTGACAGAGTATCCACATGGGTAACGACACAAAACGGCGCGTTGTTGTGATAGAATTTCTCCTTCAGGTATTGTCAGAGGGCGTATTTTTCGCGCGTTGCTGGTGAGTTCTTGGTCGCGTTCCGACACTTTGCTGTTCCAGTCTGCCACCTCAGAGTGACAGCTCCCTGCAGCTCTTTGTCCATGTGTTGGGAACAATTCATTTCCTTCCTCCGCGTTAAACCCGTGAGCACCAGCGATGGAAAAATAGACACCTGCAGGCATCCAAGGCCCTTGACGCTTTCTTAAAGCGAGGCGGTTGACTGGCGCCGCGACTACCATTGTGCAGTGTAACACGCACGGTGCTTCAGCCCCTGATATTGACTGCGTGCAGTGCTCTGGTCAGTTTTCTGTATTTAGACGTGCACAACGACCAAAACCGGCGTCAGCATTCCTTACAAAGACCAACACCCTCTCGTTAGTCAGGGTCACTGTCACATGAGCTGCGTGCTCCCAGGTACACTTCCATTTATCTGTGTTTGCGGCTCTTTTTATCCACTCCACTCATGACTCCACACTCTCTCTTCTTCTCCCCGTCCTCCCCAGGTACTCCAGAGAGCCTGGCAGAAAAGGAACACCAGCTCTCCACCATGATCAGCCAGCTGATCAGCCTGCGGGAGCAGCTCCTGGCCGCCCACGATGAGCAGAAGAAGCTGGCCGCCTCGCAGATGGAGAAACAGAGGCAACAAATGGAGCTAGCTCGCCAGCAACAGGAACAAGTAAGAGTTTTCCTGTCTCAGAGCCCCGGCCCTTATCCCTCAACCATGCTCGACATTCCATCTTTTTTTTTAGGACTGAAAACATTTATTCCGCTTCTCGCTGCAGTCTTGTTTACTCCATTTCCTCTCTGTCTATAATGAACCCTATTAAATGCGTTTGTGACAAATTGTCATTTTACTCAACGTCACATTACATTTCATGCAGGAAACGTGCCAATAAACTCTCGCACCCGGACGGGAATTTGCAATAATATTAAATTTAAGAGACGTTACGTCCTATATTACCTCAGATTTTTCTGTCACGCTCTGTCGCCCACGTTTATGCTGCGTGGAAGGAAAAACGTTATTATGACTTTTACCAACAAATGCGAGGGGATGTGCAAATTAAACGTTGTGTTAAACATGGAAATCCTCCTACATCTTATAAATCGACTCCTATTAGAACAGGCCTGGCATGAGATTTGTGGTGTGAATCGGGCCAATGAGCCATATTGTACAAATCAGCAAATTAGCAGGGGCCATGAAGTGTGTTAATGTCGGAGAAGAAATAAGGACACAAACTATCCAGGCGGCCGACACTTTTATTATCAGCAGCCACCCTAATGGCTATGAGTCAATTATCAGTGAGGAGTTCACTCAGAGTTTTCTCAGCACACTCTCAGACCTTCGTGTGGTAAATGAAGGGATCGCCCATATACCTTGAAGTGATGCATTTGGTCATAGTACACTAATAATACATTAACAGCATTGATCTCTTTTTCAATCAATGATGTTCGTTTGCAAAACTCCTCTCAAGTCCGCTCGGCTTTGTGGACATTGCAGCTGGAGTGAGATATTTCATGATTTGAT
>BJFM01000251.1:76265-88060 GCA_016586285.1 Arothron firmamentum | reverse complement strand
GGTCTGCTCGTGTGTCTGTCTCTGTCGGGGACAAAAGGCTGGTTGTGATGGAGGTGGGGGCAGTGCTATCATTGTGGGAACATAATCAGTGGGTCATTTCCGCTGCCTGTGTGCTGTTGTTATCCTTGCGTCCCCTGGAAGAATGGACTTTTTGTATCACCGCCTATGCAGAAAATGATAAAGTTTCTTAAAGGAACACGCGTGTGTTTATATCTTGAGATACATGAGTAGGACGCAAGCGCTTTGTTTGGTTTTGGTGTGCATTAACCCCGCTGAAGGTGAAGGCCAGCGGGGTTGCTTCTCCCCATCTACGCAGACAAGGGCTGTGGCCGATGGAACCAGGAAATGAGACAGGGTTTACTGATTAGCCCAAAGAAGAGAAGTTAAATTCTGTCTGACAGCACCATCTGACTGAATAACATAACAAACCAAACGCCGCCCAGAGGACAGCGGGTCATTGGGGGAGTAAAGGGGCGCTATCAGTCTAATGGAGTGAGATCTGAAGCTGCACGGAGCAGCGCCGCGTCCCAGACAGTAGCTCCATTTAAAAGACCCCTGCAATTTTGTTGCTGCAGACAAAAGCCAATTCACCACTTACCAGGTTGCCAATCAATACAGACCTCGGGCAGAAAGGAGTAGCGGCAGCGTGGCGGTGCTGGGCCCTGTAGGTGCAGAGAAAACAAGCAAAACAGAAAACTTTGTTCCAGCTATCAGCGACCAAACACCACCTCCTTAAATATTTCCAAATTCCAGCATCAGCTTTTCTCCAACAGTTTAAATATATCCCACACAATCAGCGCCACGGGTGGAAGTGCATGTAAGCCGTCGGAATTAAAGATGGAGCGCTGCCCCATTCATTTAAAATATCCCCCCCAGTCTGCATGTGAATCATGTCACCAACCGCTGGACATCTCTCTGACTTCATGCCAGCGCAAACAACCGATTACGTCAGCGCTCTTTGTGCAGGTTTCAAAGCCTTAATGACGCCCGTGTGATGGTGATCCAGCTGAGGTTGGGTTTCGTAAATTGTAGAATGGGGGCACTCACATGGCTGCATGGAGACAAATCACAGACCAGAAACTTCAAGAGGAAGCTGTGTAGATCGAGAGAAATGAGATCTCTGCTAACACACTTGCACCCAGTCTGTGTGTGTGTGTGTGTGGGTGTGTGTGTGATGAGTGGAAAACAGGGGCTCCAAGTATTTTGAGAGAAAGCCATCTTTGTGTGGTTTTTAAGACTGCTGTCTCTCTCTGAGTTCTGCCTTTGAAATACAGTTAAGACCTTTGATGGAGGTTCTCTGCCAGCCTCATGGAAAGAGAGGAAAGACGTAAAAGAGAGAAGAGAGGGGGAGATGAAGGCAAACAGGAGCAGCATGAGAGGAAAAGAGAGCGTATAAATCTTTGAATGTTTGCTGCGTTTCGATGTTAACGCCTTGCCGCTTCTCCGCCTCCCCGCAGCAACTCTATGCCGCCCAGCTTGCCAGCATGCAGGTCTCTCCCGGAGCCAAGGTGCCTCCACTTCCCCAGCCCCTTAACACCAGCGGGCCCATCTCTCCTTCATCTCTGAAGAATGACAAGATCTCCACCAGTCCCCTCACTCAAGTCAAGGTACAAGCCCTAACTCTTTTCCAGGGTTTTGACCTCTGCTGCTTTAGTCGGTGCTGTCTGAGACTATGACATCTACACTGTTCACCATTCCCTTCAGCCTGACCAGAGCTCGGCTCAGCCTGTAACAGGCCATCAATCAGCTTTAACAAGGCTTTTTCTTTTAAACCAGAACTCTGTGGACATGGTTGCCATGGCTATGGCTGCTCAAAGCCAGTAATTTGTGAAACACATGGTTTCATCTATTTTTTTTTTCTTTTACAAATACAAGTGGGGTTTTTTTTTTGTTGTTTTTTTTTTTAAGTGTTATAGTGACAAACTTGGGGCAAATGTACGATTAATGTCTTTCATAAACAACCCAAGTGCAGCATGTGTGTTTTCTGCTGCTGCGTGGCACCGCTCCACCAAACCTCCATGCTGAGGAGAGAGCGTGTACGTCATCCCCACCCGCCAGGACCGTAATCACAAACACATGCCCGTTTAGAGTAGTTTAACTTAATAATATCACAATGGAGAAAAGACCTTAAATCATGGCCTGAAATTGTAGGAAGCCACTCTGGGTTTTCTGTTTAAACACACAGCGTACATGCACACTCACGGATGCAGATGCCACGTACACACTCCAACACACACGTGTTCATACACCCGAGATTGCCAGCGAACTCTATCACAGCTAATTTATTAAGATTTTTACTATCTATCTTTTTTCAGATTCAGCTGATGGTAAATGTTAATTTTAGGTTAAAAATGACGCCAGATATCACAAAAAGAAGTGAACACACCATCTGTAGCCTCAGTCCGCTGGAATCGCCTTTGGTTCGGTTTGTCTGCTTTCAGCTTCTCTCTGTGACAAAATGTTATTGGCACAGCAGTAACGAGGCCTTGGGGCAGAGTTTGCTTGAGCCATATGTTTGGACGGGCAAACACTTTGTCTTTGGAGAAGCTGTTGATGTCTGCGGGGCCGATTCTGCCTTAAAAATACTCTATATGTTTGGTTATTTAATCGGTGCCGGGTGACATTTCTCTATGGGCTTTAAAAGTTTTGAATAATCAGAAATTTTTACTCTGCTGGCAAAAAAGAGGATAGAATAGAAGGTATACGTATATTAGTACTGTTCTACTTATTTCTTTATTTACTGCATTAAATATCCAACTTTTAATGCTAATGCTAAATCCTGCAATATATATATATATATATAGATAGATAGATATATAGACATGATGAATCAACTATGCACAAATGAGGAGTGAAATTAGAAAAACAAATTAATGAAGGAGATAATGCAAGCCGACATCTGATGAATGGAACAGCTGCCTTTGATCACTGGCAGCGCCGTTATCTGGTCATTATTTATTCTTCGAACCAGAGTGCAGACACGGAGAGCCGGGAGGAGGAGAGGGAGAACAGATGAAGATGTACAGAGAGACACAATCTGCTTTAATTAGTGTGAACAAAGGCGCCGGGCAACTGTGAGGAAGATCACAGTGGCACGGCTCCTAAGGATGGATGGATGAGGAGAGGAGCGGAGAGGAGTGAGGAGGAGAAAAGCAGAGAGGAACGATCCAAGGAGGAGGTGTGGGTCAAGACAGGGATCCTATAATTAACTGGGAACAGAGGAGATCTGTGCAGTCTTGGTAAACTGAGCTCCCCCCAACTCCAAAAAAAAGGAAAAAGACAAAAAAAACAAGGAGGCGGCAGAGGGGGTGCATCTATTCACATCTGTTTTCTGTCATGGTCTTTTCTGTCTGCTTCCGTAGGAGGAAGGAACACAGCCACTTAACCTGTCTGCGCGGCCAAAGACGACAGATATGGTCAAGTCCCCCACATCCCCAACACAAAACCTGTTCCTTGGCAGTAAAAACAGTCCGAGTCTTCTCCCCAGTAAGGGTGGGATTCCCAGTCCACTGGGAGGAGGCCTTGGCCGGAGCTCATCTCTGGGTAAGAGCGCCACTTCACACATGAAATGGCATACCGTACATACAAAGAGATTTAGTCTAGTCCCAAAATGCACACTCATATCGGGTTCTAAATATCAGAAAAATGCCACTTTTGTGAAGTAAGTTTGCTGTTTTTGCGCCCACGTGCATTCCATCACAGTAAATTCACCGTCTAAACTGTGTGTGCACAGATATTCTGTCCAGCTTGAACTCCACCGCGTTGTTCGGGGACCAGGACACAGTGATGAAGGCCATCCAGGAGGCTCGGAAGATGCGGGAGCAGATCCAGAGGGAACAGCTGCAGCATCACCAGCAGGGCATGGAGGCGAAGCTGTCTGCCCTCACTTCAGTGGGCCTCAACAACTGCAGAGCTGACAAGGTTAGGGCCTCCTGCATTAGCCGCTCGCTGCTTCATACCAGATTCTGGTCACCTTCAGAGGAACCTGTTTCTGCATGTTTGGCTCAACCTCCGTCAGAAACATAGAAGAAAGTAGAACATGGTGGTTTTGATACAGCACTAAATTCTTAAGAATACTTTTTCAAATCTGTTTCCAGGGAGGTTGTATTGATAAGAACTGGCACAGTCCAGAGTCTGCATGTGTATTTGCTTAAATTAGTCTAAATATGTTGGTGTGTGCATGTTCAGAGGCCTTGGCCTTGTTGATGATGGCGTGAGGGCCGTGACAGGCCATGGTGGTGCCCCGGTGTGGCTTAAGAACACTCTGAAGTCTCTGCCCAATTAAAGCAAACTAGCAGCCCTCTCCGTCCCCTGACATGGGATGAGGTTGCTTTGTACCAGGAACACACACACTCCCAGGGATTCCCTTTAAAAATATCTTCAATCGATGAGTCAATCAAGGGGAGGAAAAAAAAAAAAGCTGTCCTCCTCGCTTCAGCTTGATGCCACGTTGCCAGTTGGCTGTGAGGAACAGGCAGGAACTGGGAGCGATGCTCATTAATATTTTAGCACCTGACACTTTCAACCAACAGCTTCAACTAGGTCAATGTATATGTAAAAAAAAGAGTCAGTGAATATCTGTATTTGGTGTTTGGAAGAGAGCAGTGACTGTGAAGGTGGCGATCAACCTCGCTCTTGTCGAAGCGAAGCATGTTAATTGGTGGAGCCCACAGAGGACAGTGCTCCTCTAATAGGTCAGTCGGTCTGTATAACTCTACTCAACGTGCCACATCGGATATTTTATCTGTTTCCTGTGAAGCCAGAGACATCTCTTCTTTAATCTGTGCCCTTTTGCTCTTTTGTTCAGCCCAACACAGTATGCAAAACTTTCAACAAAAGCGTGCGAGCTGCCCTCATTCCTCCTGGCTGAAGTGTGTCTGTGGTCAACCTCGTGGCTGAACCCAACAATGCCTGTAAAAAGCCATTTTCAACAGGCCTCATTGTCCTGTGCAGATAAAGCTGAACTCCCACCTTTTTTTTTTTTTTAAACGAACCGAGAGAAGTTAAAGGTCTGCAGGCTGGATACGTGCAGCCCAGACTAAAGGCACATTATCTGGAGAAGGCTTGAGGCCAGTGGTGGGATCACAGCACAGCAGAGTGTGATTTTAGGAGAGCAATGCACAATATGTCTCTCTAAACCACCAACTCAGGGATGGCGCTGCAGTTTCCATCGCAGCACCTTGGCCTTCTGAAATGACATCCCGACGGCTGTGCTCGATCCTCCGGGCCAGATATGGTTTTAGTTTTGGTGACACCACTTTATCAAGTCAGCTAAAAGGACTGCCCTATTATCTTCACCTTTCATTGGCAATAAACAGCAGGATGTAATTTAGTAAAGCAGAAAGGAGCGAGAGACACAGACAGAGAGAGAGAAAGAGGCTTTTGCTGATACAAGCCAACAAAGTAGAACCTTGGGTAAAAGCTCCCGCTTTGGTCAGTTTCAGAATATTAATATTTCACAGGGGGTGTCATCAGACATAAATACGGCGTGCTCTTTAATAGCTCTGCTCCCAGTCTCTTGTTTGGAAGTTTATCATGGTGAGAGCTTACGTGAATAAGATTCTGAAAAAGGTAACATAAATGGGATTAAGGAGAGGTTAAGATCATCCAGTGTGGCTGTTGGCGGGGGGATATTAAATATTGATTTATCCCACTGTAATGACCGGGCAGAGTAGTGGGTCTAAGTGCTGCTTACAGATGGATCAATTCATCTTTTTATACAAAGTGGGCCCCGCCAGCACAATGCAGTCCTTCCTAACCTCTAACACCAGTCTCAGTCTCTCTCTCTCTCTCTCTCTCTCTCTCTCTCTCTCTCTCTCTCCCTCTCAGTCTCTCTCTCTCCTCCATTCACCCATAGGAGAACGAGGTGTGGAACACACTCTCAGTACACTGTACAAGCCTTTATCCTGAGGACATGTAAAATATTTATGCTTTACTGGATCAGACTTTCTTGTCTTTTTATTTGTCTGTTTTTACTATATATCCCATCAGTACAATAAAACCTTTTACAGCCCCTCTGCAATTTACCCTTTTGAAATATTTATCTAAAAGTATTATTGTCTGCACGGAGCAATTACTTTGTTCCATTATTTACCATCTCCTCATCCAGTGGAGGCTTTTACCTTGAATGTGCCCACAGACAAATCCACGTGAATCCATTTGTATCCATTTGAATTGTTTTCTCTCTATTATTTGCTGCAGCTATATCTGGCTGTTTATCAGGGTCACGGGTGAATAAATATCAAGTGTTGCTTTCCATATGTCTGCACTCAGATGGACTATCCACCCATCTCTCCATTTTGGTCATGAACTTTGGTGGCTTGCTGTAACATATGGCTCTTCCTGAGGACCTTCTTTACATAAATCTGGTGTCTTCCAGGTGTTTATGCTAGCTAAAAAGAGTTGAGTGGAGTCGTCTTGACCTGAACCGAGTCGATGATCTCCGTAGTTTGGTAGGACTGGTTGTCTGATGCTGCATCTGTGTTGCCCTGGAGATTGTGTAAGATAAAATATATTCCTTTGCTGACATGTCCCTAACTGGAATCAAAAGGTGAAAGGCCAGTGTATTAACCTATTGAACTGCCCCTCTCTGCCCTGCGGCAGCACCTCTCCCCCATATTGATGACTGCAATTGTCCATTTGCCGTGTCCCAAAGCTCATCCCGTAAATATTCAAATGGAGCTTACGCTGGGGCTCCACAAAATCCAGATTCCTAACCTATTGGTTATAGCGGTTACACCATTGCCTCTGGCGTGCATGTGGGTCTGTGTGCGTGCACCCAGGCACACGTGTGTGTGTGTGTGTGTGTGTGTGTGTGTGTGTGTGTGTGTGTGTGTGTGTGTGTGTGTGTGTGTGTGTGTGTGTGTGTGTCATGCCAGGGCCCTCACAAAGACTTTGAATATAATCTTGTCTGGTCTGCAGCCCTGGAAGCAATTTTCTGCTCCTTTTCGACTGCTGTCTTGGAAATTGCAGACCAAGGCGTTTTGGCTGCAATGTAAATCCTTGGCATACAAGGGTTTGCCCATCCAAATTAGATTATGCTCAGCTCCCAGACATTGGCTGTAGCCAGAGAGTGCTATTGTGAAGATTGCTTACATTAATGCTTTGTCCAATTGTTCATGTATGCCAGAAGAATAAAAACAATTTATGACTCTGGATAATGTGTGCATGTGCTTGTGCGCGGGTCTGCAGGCTCCTCTCCCAGGTCAGGTCTCTCGCTCCGTCTCGCCTCTTCTCCAGAAAGGCATCAATGCAGCATCTTGGTGGGGTCGCTTGGCGGCGGCGGCTCCATTATGGTCCACAGTTGTCATTTGACGTGGTGAATTTTTCTGGCCTGCTGCAGAAATGCTGCCTGGCCTGATAGCCAGTGGCTGTGGTACGCCCAACAAAGCGTGGCGGCGATAATAGACCACAAAGCACCATTTATAGTCTGGAGTATTGTTTCACTGCATGGATACACAATGGTTTCAATGCGTCACAGGTCTTCAGGTTGACGTGAAAAGGAGAGCTTTGATTTGCATCCTGGAGGTTTCGATAAGCCTTTTTAACACTGCAGAGCTACCGTGGCGTTGAAATGGCTTCACATCGTGGCCTCCTTTAATTATTTTTTATAAATACGGGCCCGAGACTGACAGAACAGCGTAATATTTTAGCCTGCGTGTGTGAGTGTTCTGAACCGTGCACACAAATGTGAAATAAATCTGCTTGTTGAGACTAAATCCACATTTCAAATTGGCGCTGAAAGGTCATATTTTGTGGGTTTGACTTGTTTCCCCCTTCAAAAAAAGAAAAGAAAACCCACACATGTTGAATAATGATAGCATATCTTTTTTTATTAAAAACAAACAACAAACATTAGATTGGCAGACAGCCCAGACGAGAGTTACCCTACTGCTTTTTAAACATTTTTCAGAACCCTAATTTTATTATCAGCCCTCCATCCGTCTCTTTAATGAGGTGATGCCCTGGCAGTCCAAATGAGACGGCACCAACTTGCAATCTGGGCCTGACGTAGAGGGCAGCTGCGACTGAACCGGGGCCAGCCTTCTGCGGCCGCTACTGTTGATTCTACCGTTTCTTCTATTAGTCTTAGCAGAGGGAGGCTTCTGGGTAAAAAAAAAAAAAAAAAGCGCCTGCATGAAAGGAACCGTGGGTTCACCGCATGGCTGGTTATACTTAACATCTATAGATGGTTCAGGAGTCGCAGAAACGACTTGAAAGCTGCAGACTTATAAATAACGTCGCAACTGGTTACAATAAAAATCCAAAACAGATGAGGTGCTGAGCCATGTTAAGGGCAGTCTTTGTTTCCAGCAGGACTGGGACAGATTGTTGAGGGGTTTAGTCTGAGACCCTTGGAGAGAAGAATAGAGGGCCACAGACCACGGCGCTGACTGACATTCGATACACAAAGCCCTCCATTGTGGTCGGAGCCACTGCCTGCAACTTGCCACATTCCAGGTGTATGATATTAGCAGCGCCAGCACATTATCGACCATAAGTAGCCGTTTCTGATCTTGCAGCTGTTAAAGCTCCCAATAATGAAAATTTCAAACATGTGCAGACGCGCACTTTCCAAATGTTGACCAGAATCAACGGAGTATCATATATGAAGTGTTTACAGAAGGTTTAAAGGCCACATGATTTATACCAGGCAGCTCCAAATTTGTTGAAGAAATGTTATGGCAGCCAGTTGTCTGAAGAAACAAAGTCCTCTTGGATTTATTATCCCGGTTTGCTGTGGGTTGTGTTTTTTTTAGGATATTATTAATATGAATGTGTCTTGGCCTTTTGGCTGTCCACTCTGCACCTCTGACTTTAGATGGGGAGAAAAACTGAGATGTTCAGAGATGGTTTTGGATTCAGAGTGACCATAAATATAAGTAGAATGGAGTGTTATACAGCTTTGACACCAGTTTTGATGGCATGGATGTTTCGGTTTTGGTGGCGTAGAAGGAGTCATTGTAACTCGATCAAGTCAAATCAGAACCATTTGCTTCCACTTTGGTGAAAACGTGATTATGTCCTTGAAGAACAACTGACTTAAATGAAATTCCAGGTTCGAAGTTTCCAGGCCAGCGCAGTAGAAAAGAATACCGACAGTGTTGGATGTGAGAGCTCCTCAGGTCCCAGCAGGCATAGGAAAAATCTCCAGTGGTGGTGGTGGTGGGGGGCAGAAAATCCGGAGATCTCCCGGTTGAATTTCTGTCCGTCCACTCTTGTTTCTCTTTCTGTCTCAGCTTCTCCATCAACAGGCTTCAGTTTCTTCTGCAGAGTTTCCACAGGTACCTCCGTTACAATATCTGCTGCTGAAAACGAATCCCTTTCCTGTTTTACAATTGCAGCCGTTTTAAGCATAAAACTTTCATTTTTCCTTAAAGAAATTCCAACCTCACTGTGGTTCCTTGTTTTGGATTATTCCTTGCAAATAATACAGAATCAATTCATTTATATTTTAATAGACTTGGAAGATTCTCAGGTTTTGCCTATAGCCGGGAGCTATTTACAAAGGTTGGCAGCACATACCTAAATATAGGGCAGGAGTCGGCACAATGCACAGGGCCGTCCTCCACCGCCTCTGCCCAGAATACACCCTGTGGGCAGAACGGCAGGCCTGCAGCACATGTTCTGCGGTGGGCCAGATTAAAGCCCTCTGTGCAGCAGGACAAGGCCTCTTTCGCATTGCTCCAGCCAACAAGTTGCACAGACTCCACTATCAGTCTTTCCACTTCTCTCGCCACTTTGCTGGGCAGCAACTTTACAGGACGCGGATGATATTATTGCGGGTGGCAGCCTTTTACAGCTGAAAGTTAGCTGCGGGGCGGAGGGAGACGCATGCTGAAGCCATTTGAGCGAGGAACCAGCCGTTCACCAGTGTTCGTAGTCGAGGCGGACGGAGAATAACGACATCTTTTGTTGCCTTTTTTTCATGTTCCCCTTTGCACGGACGCACGCTCCCCATGGTTTCCATCTCCTGTGCACTTTTTAAAACATCCACCTTATAGCCCATCTCTGCTGGCACCACTGCAAACTTTCCCGACACGCCGCTCGTCCTCTGCTACTTCTGCATGTTAGAGTGATCAGTAAAAATTTAATGACACTATAAAATTGTAAAAGTGCCATTAATTTATCACAGCAGTTGATGTGTGGGCAGTAAAGAAGCATTACTTCACTGAATATTTTCAAGCATTAAAACAAAACCCTGATGCTGTATAGATACTTTACTGCCTTAATTTCAACTGTGATTCTAATTTGCAGGCATAAATCACCAAACTTATAACCAATAAGTGTATTAAGTTCAGTATATAAAATTTTATGAAAATTTGTGGTGCTATATTAGACAGATATTAATTAGCATGGCTAACACGAGGCTGTATCCTTGCATGTAGAAATTACTAACATGGATCTACGTGATGCTTTTATGTTAAATGAAGTCAGTCCTCCAACAACGGCCTCATTCACTCTCCTCCAGCTGTCTAACGTGTTCATCTAATCCTACCACTTTGTGCGACGGAGGTGCAAGTTGGGCCCCGAGGTAGTTATTAATAACATCCGCTGACGGATGGCTGCTGTTCTCCCTCCTTCTCGGCCCAACGTGATGCTTAATGATCATGAGTTTATAAAAGGACTTGATTGATAAGGAGACGCCGCCGGAGCGCAGAAGAGCGACGAGATGACGACTTTATTACAGACGTACAGTAACCATGAACGCCGCGCCTTCCTGGCGAACTGTCCGGCTAATCGCACATCAGTCACTTTGTCAACGGGCTGCTGGCTTCTTTCATTAAGAGCAATAATGTGGCTGGGTGATAAATACGGCGGTGCTTTATCGTGCGTGTGTTGCGTGACTCGGGGGTGGGAATAAGAAAGCGCTGCGCTCCATCTCACGCTTTACAAAGCATCCTCTCGCCCAGCGGGGACCGTCACATATGTCATAATTAGAAAACACTTAAGTAAGCAGAGGGCCGTCAGACGGACAGGCTCTAATCACAGGCCATAAGCAGGTAGTGGTTAATTGTATATCAGAATCACTCAGCTGGCCATAAATAATGAGCGCTCCTTCAGCTACGCTGGTAAATTGCAGCACTCTTTCTGTCTTTTTCACAGTCCCTTTCTTTTGAGAAATAGTTCTTGAATAAATAAGAGCGTACGGAAAATCTGAATGTGAAAGACCTCAAATGGACTCGGAGTGTCTCCATCCTTCATCCTGTCACTTTTCTTTAAACCCATGAGGGGGGGATAAAAATGGAGGAGCGTCTACTTTGACAGATGTTTTTGAAATATCATGTAATTAAATCTCTTGCCTGTCAGCGTTATTGTCATATATATGTAAGTATTTTTCTTCTTCTTCCCGCCCAGGTAACTGTAACACAATCTAAAATTCAGCCGTGAAACCTATCGCCATAACAACCAGTTAGGTCTGCTTAATTTTTCAACACCTTTCTGCTGTTCTGGACGGACAAAAACTTCCCAGTGGTGGTGTTTGTGTGTGTGTGTGTGTGGGGGGGGGGGTTAAGGAAAACCTAAATGTTACAATGCATTACAAAGAAAGGGCTAAAAGATTAATGTGGGTACGGCGAGGGAGCTCTTAGCATTGTGCGGGGGAGCTCTACCTGAGCGTGTGATGGACGTGTTGAGAAAAAAGAAGAGGCAGAGGTCAGCACAGACGGTGCATCGTTGGCAGAGATTGAACGCTCACCCTGGGAGTAAAACAAATGCTCTTCTGGATGGTGGCAACGTGCCTGCTTTTAGTGTCATCCAGGCAAAACCTGGGGGGTGGGTGGGTGGGGGGGGGG
>BJFM01000251.1:59049-76250 GCA_016586285.1 Arothron firmamentum | reverse complement strand
GGGGGGGTATTATTTGTATCATGCGGAGTCAAAGTGTCCATCTCCTAGTTGAGTCTTTAGAAAGGAAGACAGCCCTTTGCTAATGCCCCGTGTATTCACAGAGGAAGTAGGTCATCCAACAATGGAGGAAGCAGCAGTCGGCACTCTCCCCTTGCATAATACATTAAGTGTAATGTGCAGCAACCATTCAGAGACCCCCCGAAAGCTGTTATTTTATTCTGTAAATGCACATGGACATGACATTTAATACTGTCACGGAGTGCTGAATGACAGGGTTTTATTGTGCGTCAAGTACAACATGATGCCAAGTTTAATCTGAGCACAAAGCGACATGACAAACGGGGGAAAACACGGGCGCATTCTGCAAAGCATGAGCTCTGAATAAATGATGGGCACTGAGCTGTGCAGACTGGAAGGGAGGATGTAAGGAGAAGATTACAGAGGAAAATCTGAGCGCTGCAAAGAGGGCCGCGGCCCCCATTGTGTATCCTTCTGTAAATCTATTTACGCCACCCCTGGCCCTGTCTCTCTGTCCCCTGCCGTCCATTATAGCTGAAAAGAGAGAGGAAGTGCAGCTACGTCATGTCAAAAGAGCAGCTCCTTGGGAAGAACCTCCGTGTTTCAAACCCTTGTTTTTTTTTTCCTTTTCTTCTAAAAATGTCTGATTCTTGGTAGTTTTTTAAATTAATTGAGGTGCAAATTTGTGTCTCCTCCCCTCAGGACAAGATACACTTTGACAGCGTCGGGCACCACTTCGGCAAGCTGGGCGAAGAAGGAAAGATCGGCCACAGAGTGATCGACCTGACCAGGCCGGAGGATCTGGACGGTAAGGCCTCCTCTTCCCAGCTCTACCTGTCATGTGTGTGCACCGTAGGTGTGTGAGCGGTTTGTGGATAAAAAAAAAAGAGTAAAGGGGTAGTAGGGGAGTGAGGGGGTGAGTGCTGACTGAAATGAGCCAGGGCACAAAGGTTTTCACAGGTAGGTGAGCGGAGGAGAAGCATGTCTGAGGACAAAAGCTGGCTCTTCTCCCAGCGCTGTCCCTCTACTGAAGTCTGGGCCGCAGGGGTGTCAGGTTCGGGTTTACACCCGCGTGGCAAAGCGTCATCGGCCCTTTGTGGGACAGGCTCCTGGACAGAAGAAAGGAGCGCCTCCGTGTGTTAACGTCTGCCTGACAGAAATAGTTTGGGCGGTTTCCATGGTGCTCGAAAACAAGGGGAAAGGGGTAAATATGGCGACTCATTGCTGATGCCTCAGAGGCTCAGAGGGTCCATAATTTAAGCCATCAGGAGCTTCAAATAGCACAATACTCATATATATCGCAGCCCGACTGGGACAGATGTGCTTCTGTCCCAGTGGGAACCTTCTGTCTGCCGCTACTGTGGAGTCGGGACCCAAAGAGAGGAAACACCAGGATGGTTGTGTCCTTGTAGGGCCGGGGGAGGGGGCAGGAGCCTCACTCCTCTTTTCCCAAGTGTGCTGTGGATGAGGAGCAGGGAGAGGTCAGAGGGTCCCCTTCCCAGGAGGGAAGGCCAGGAGCCAGGCTAGTCGGCATAACTCAGCGCTCGCAGCACACTCATCAGTTCTTCATCTCTTTAGGCACAAATATATCCCCGACAGGACGAGCAGAGGGAAGTGGACAGTTTTATGATGTGAACCGTCGAGTGTTTACTCCTCTGAGGACATATTTACTTTTGAAGTCCTCAGAAATGAGGCACAGCTCCTCTGTATACCTTGATACATCAAAACACACTTTTTGGGTGCTTTTGTCTGTCAAAAGATTCTCAGATGTGAATTTTAAAACCAGCTGTAAATCAATTTGACATTTTTCAATGTTTTTCTGGCATTTAAACAGAATGCAATAAAAACATATTTCTTTTACTTTTCAAATTTCAGTGGCTCAAAAAAAACCTACTGAAGAGCCCAGTGAGAGATCTTTTCACAAATGCTGCCTTTGCTTTCCTGTTCAGGAAAGTTACTGGGTGCACCTCCCTGCCCTCTCCTCGGCTGTGAAAGCCCCTCGATGTAAAGCGGCCCGGTCCGAGCAGGCCCGACGCTTCTGTCATCAGAGCAGTTCACAGAAAGCTTTCGGTCTCTTGAGCTAATATTTGTGAAGCACGCAGCAACCAAAGTCCCAACGACTCGGGGAGGGGGGGGGACCGGGATGGAAATAGATAGGATTTCCTTCATTTCACAAAGCCACGAGCCACACACACGAATCCCACCGCAAATTCATTAGGTCTTTTTAAGCTCTGATGAAAACATCAGCAAATACCACACAGGCCTTGGCCGGAGCAGGGCCTTTGTTCATTCACATATGGCGGCACTCGGTAGCCGAGGCCGTGTGTTTGTCTAAACCTCCCCTGCCGTCACTGGCGGTCCGCAGAGAACAAAGGCCTGTTGAGAGATGTGTGGAGGCAGGAAACAGAATTAATCTGAAACAGCCAGCGCGATGATATCAACCGTCTTCGTGAAAGAGGACGAGTAGCGCGTCGCCGCTGGCCGCGGACCTGCTCCTTTACGTCGACTGCTCAGAACTGCCGCTGAGCCTTGCGGGATCCGATTGTTTGAAAAGGATTCCGTTGTTGTTTTTCCTCCACTGTGAGGGCGTGGGAATCAGGCTCCGGCTTTGTCACTCAGAGTTTTCCTACATGAGAGTTAAAGAGGCCATAAGACAATTGCTAAATAAGAGAACCACAAGGGGAAAAAAATGGTATTCAGTGTTGGGGAATTTGTCTCAAGCACTCCCTGTTTCTGCCCTTTTGAAAGGCTCCAGTTTAAGGTTAAATGCATATGAGAGGGAAAACATAAGTGAAAGACATGGCCTGCGAGTTCAGACAAGTTAGCATTTGTTCACGTGAATACACTTATGCAAACACACACACACACACACACACACACACACACACACACACACACACACGTAGGTGTGCAGATACATAAAAAAACATTGAGCTCAAAGGGAAAGCATGTCAGGGTCAGACTGACGCTCCTCTTTAATTTGTAATTCTTTAATCAGGATGCTAATAGCAGACTCTAATAAGGGGCCGCTGCGTGTCGTCCCGTGGGTTCCTGAGCTGGTTGGGCTCTGGGAGAGGCTCCACTGTGGGCAGTAAATACCTTCAGTCACAGGAGTTCAATGTGACCTCAGCAGGGGGACGACGGCAGCTTTGCGTGATTGTTGCCTGCTAGCCACTGGTGCTCTTGAGCAGATTCCTGGGTGACATTATGTGCCTGCCCGCAGAACAAAGCTGAGCCGGGAGGAGAAGTGGGGGAGTGGAGGGGGGAGGCTGGGGCAGCGCTACCCTCTGGCTTGGTACCTGGTCGAGTCTGAGCCTGCAGCATACAGGTGTTATAGGATCTGGAGCCTCACTTCATACTGTCTCCTTTTTCTTCTCTCTCTCTTTTAAAGCCCCCCTCCCACCCCCCCTTTTACTGACACACACACAATTCTCTCTCGCTGTAATTCATGCCGCTCATCCGCCGTGCTTCCAGGAGAGACAAATTAAAAGCGGGCTCTCATATCGCTCTGTCACACTTGAGCTGTGGGCCTCATGAATCACAATAAATTCTATTAAGCGACACTCCCTCTGTTTCAGCGCCTCCTCAGCCTCCACCCGGGAGGCCTGCCCCCGTCAACGCTACACATCTGTGTTTATTTGCACAATCACACACAAAAACCAACTAATTTCTAGATACTGTATGCCACACCTCCGGTAGAAAAATAAAAACCTCCTGCTCGTTTGCAGAATGTCAGAACTAAAACAATTACATGCTTAATCTTTAGCGCTGATGCTGGCAGAAGCACGATTCTGATGAAGTCACATTTTACTCATTCTGGGGACGTGTATACGATCTAAAAGTTGCAAATGGCTTTTCCAAGAAAGCATTTTATGGCCTTACAAAAAGTCACTCGGCCGACTGCTACTCACTGTGTTCCACACTGTTGGAAGTAGTTGGCCATCTGTGTTCCTCTATAAACTGTGCAGATGCCAGTTCTCCATCTTGAATCTGCATTTGAGTCATTTGTTTAGTGAGTTTGGAATAACTGTTTGTTGAGCCTTTCTTAATCACGGCAGAACAGAACACTAGTAAGGCACTGACAGAGTCAAAAGGCCAAACGGGAGAACTGTCCGTCAAAGCTGGGTGAGCTCATGTTCTGTGTGAAAATATAAGCTAGTGGTGCTTTAATACCGACTGTTTCTGCTGTTTGCTAACCTTCACGAAGTTGGGTTAATAACATTTCCCTTTATTAATGAGGTGCATGAGTTACTGCCCCCTCCTGGTATGAGGAGTTGCTGCACCTCACAGGCTGAGAACGTCGAAGGCTGAGTGGCTGCGTGTCTAGCCCGAGGCTACATGTTTCCCAGAGCGACAGGCCTGTTTGATACCTTCATTACTTTGTTCCCCACAAACGTGCGGCCGCTGCACCTGCCTGCCTCGGCTCGGGTGGAGCTGTTGTCATACTTCTTCATCTCAGCTGCATGCTGTAGCATCAGAGGAAGCGTCGGCGCTTTCCTGCACGCCAACACCCGAGCCAAAACACCATGCTTCATCCGGTTTCCCTCCGCTGAAGCAAGTCACGTGGCTGGTTTCCTGGCTAACTACGGATGTGGCACTAGCTGATTGCAGGCAGCTGCCTTCACCCCCCCTGCACGCTGTAAGACGCTCACCTCTGCCCGTATGCATGCATGGCAGTATATAAATTGCTGAATCAGTGTCAGTGATAGACTAATGGCACGGGAAGCATCATAAATTACAGCGAGCGATCCCGCGGCGCAGACACTGGCTGTCGTGTCTGAGTGAGCGCTGCGCTCCAGAGCTAATGAATACCTTCATCTGGCCCCGGCAGTCAGCAGATTGCCCCGCGTTGATGGATACTGTCAGCCCTCTGCCACACCACATTTCATTGCACAATAAACATGGTTGTCAAAACCAAACAAAGTGAAATCAATTTATCCCGTACGCCGGGCGTAAACTAAATGAAATGAACGTACTGCGGGGCCGCGGCGGGAGCGAGGGGAGTGTATTATTTCTGAATTCAGGGGGTCTGTGGGGCAAACGCACCAGAGGAGGACCAGGTGTTTGAAAAAAGATGAGAAAGAGACACTTTTTTAACAATTTGAAATAAAACAAAACTCTAAATTATTTCACAAATATTATATAATTCTTGGACTAAGTCCCACAAATGTATATTTGAAAAACAATAAAAGAAACTATTCCTATCCAACTGATATTTAATTAGAAAACAAAAACTCTACTTTTGTGACTTCAAACCATCGGTGGATTAGATAGCTTTGTGGGGCCTTTACAATGATTTTCCATCTAAGCTCAAAGGCCAAACCTTTTTCTAACCTCAGTTCAGATTTGGGGCTCAGACGTAAAGTTTCCACACTGTGTTTTATTGATCGAGCTGTGGGGCCCCGGAGTTTGGCCTCGCTGAAGAACCCACATCCCCAAGCTAGGACCCCGTAGGAAGAAACACACACACACACACACACACACACACACACACACACACACACACACACACACACACACACACACACACACACACACACACACACACGTGCACGCCATTTCTGCCTTTGCCTCTCCTGATACTTCTGGTCAAAGTTACCACACTCCTCCACAGCCGAGCCAGCGCTCCAGAAACGCTGAGCATCCTCCGCCAGCCGAGCCGAGCCAGCTCTTCTCCGCACAATCTCAATTACTCATTAAGAGTTTGATTTTGTTTATCGACTGAAATAATAATAGAAATCAAACCCCAGGTAATGTTTGCCAAGCCCGCTGGTGGAGGGGTTTAATGAGACAGCTTCACATGTGGATGATGAAATATGCATGAGTCATCCCGAGCTTTCTTTTCCAGATTTGAGATCATTAAAGATGTATCGTAGCATATGGAAGCCCCTTTTTTTTGTCTTATTTTTCAAGCCTTGTTTATCAACATGTTTTTGTTTGTTTAAATATTCATAGTGCTTTTATTTAATTCTTTCACATCTTACATATAAAAGGAAGCAAATGCGCATGCAAACAGAAATCATTATCAGTCTGATGTACAGTTTAATACCGAGAGAAACTCTCTTATGCTGATTGTGAATGCCCTGATTGAGGCACACAGCGTTGCGGAGTGTGCATCTGGTCTGTGTTTGTGTGCGTGTGTGTGTGTGTGTGTGTGTGTGTGTGTGTGTGTGTGTGTGTGTGTGTGTGTGTGTGTGTGTGTGTGTGTGTGTGTGTGTGTGTGAGGTTCATGGACAGAAGAAAAAAGCAGCAAAAGAAGAAAGGGAAAAGTGAGAATTCTTCATTCCTGCATTGATGTCACCCAGTGACCCCTGGGACAGACTCCAGCACAGGAAATGGATGGATGGATGGATGTGAAACAGTGTTAATGATGATGATAGCAGCAGCGACTGTCAGCGAAGAAGCGTCTGAACACGGGCTTGCTATTTAATCCCTGTCTTGCCTCGTTCTCTCTTCCTGTTGCTGCTCTTGGTACCGCAGGGATCAAGGAGGTAAATGTTTCTGCAGATAAACCCCAACCCTATTATTGTTGGCCAACAGGAGGCACTGGATCTGCAGAAGCGCGAGTCTTCAGGGAAGCCAGAGGAAGGAACAGCAACGAGCCCCACATTAAAAGGCCGATGAACGCGTTCATGGTGTGGGCCAAGGACGAGCGGCGCAAGATCCTCCAGGCCTTTCCTGACATGCACAATTCCAACATAAGCAAGATATTAGGTAAATGTTTTTAAATGTAATACCAGTTGTTTTGAGACAATGACAAAGTGCTTGTTAGTCTTGGAGAATTTTACTCTACAGACAGTTTTCCAATTAAAACATGCTCTCTGCGATTTAGGCTCTCGATGGAAGGCTATGTCCAACCAGGACAAGCAGCCCTACTACGAGGAACAGGCCCGTCTGAGCAAACTCCACCTAGAGAAGTACCCAAACTACAAGTATAAACCCCGGCCTAAGAGAACCTGCATTATCGACGGGAAGAAGCTCCGCATCGGAGAGTACAAGCAGCTGATGCGCTCACGGCGGCAAGAGATGAGACAGTTCTTCACTGTGGGGTAGGTGCAACATCTTCCAGATCCACAGTGGAAGTGCCAGCCAGAGAAAGCTGTTCTGTTCCACACTGTCAGCGTCTAACGCAACAGGAAACTGGTATAATATTAGTTATCATTTTTGACAATATCATGGGTGAAAGGAAAGCAGGTAGACTCGCCGTAGCCGTTTTCACAGAGCTGAAGCTTAAAGAGGACTGCAAACGCTCGAACCCTGACCTCCCCTCAGGCACATTTCCTCTGCTGGCAACAGTTTCCTTCCACGTGTTCTTTCATTCGTTTAATTTATCTTCATCTCGTTCCTTCACGTCCAGACAGCCACCGCAGATCCCCATAACTACCAGCCCTAGCATGGTCTACCCGGGGGCCATCACCATGACAAACACCACGCCGTCACCTCAGATGACGTCCGAGTGCTCAAGCGCTTCGGCGAGCCCGGAACCGTCCATCCCCGTCATCCAGAGCACCTACAACATGAAGCTAGAGCCCAATGCCATGGCCAACAGCGAGCCGGTCAACGGTGAGGACGAGATGGACCTGTACGAGGACTTTGAGGACGAGCCCAAATCAGACTATAGTAGCGAAAATGACACACAAGAGCAGGTCAGCATCAACTGAGACCCGTGACATCCGAGACAAAAGCGGGGAAGACCGACAGCAACACGGCCAGTCTGATCTGATGGAGCGAACGAGTGAGAGAAAACAACATCAGAGGGACAAAACACACAGAAGCAAACTCGGGTTCAGGGCCAGCATGCAGGCGAGGCTTCATCAGAATCAAAAGCTATTTGGTCTTAAGTGTTTATTTGAGTGTGACGCAGTTTGGTTGTGATTTCAACATCTTATTTTACGTCTTTTTTTTTGGTCATTTTTGTGATTGTGGACATTTACGCCATTTGGTAATTGCCTGGAGCTTAAAGACATAACTTGAAATTGAGCATTTGACATGAATCTCAAATTGTTACATCATGTTTCTCTTCGATGGGAGGATTGGGATATGGCGCAGAACCGTTGTGGACAGGAATGATCCTCTGACTCAGGTATAGTGTGGCAGCAAAGAGAGCTTGTGAATGTTTTCACCAGAGAATCGGTCATCAGAACAAAATATATATTTAGGTCCAGCTCATTACGGAGGGAAGCTACATTTTATCATTATTGTTCTTTTTAGTTTGTTAGTTTTATTCTTATTATGAACTGACTGCGTATGTGAGTGCAGAAGTGCCAAACATTTCAAAATGAAAAAAACCTGGAAAATCCTTTGAGAGCGACCTCCTGACTCTCAGACAATCTACAGTGTCAAAATGCTTTTTTTTTATTTTCTTTTTTTATTTACCCTAATGAAAATCAAACTCAGGAACTGGGGAGCACCGGGTTTCTGTGGGACATTGCAGTGGGTAACATCGTGGTTGTCCCGCGGTGCGAGCAGCACACCGGGGAGTCGAATGCAGTGACCAACAATGAGGAAGCGGCCAGTCCCATCTTCATTTCCTCCTCGCCGTCCTTCTGTTCTTAACTCTCCCCCAGCTCTGCCCACCCAGCGTTGTTCACCAAATTCTTAATCGCCGTTTATAATCAGGCCGGAATGCTAAAGGGCCAAAGGCCTTCAATCTGTAGGATTGGAACAGCAGCAAAAGGCAGCTTTGGGGGCATTATAATCTCAAATTGATGTTGTACAATGTGTAGCTACAGTGTATTCTGTTAAACACTTTAGCCCTTATTTGGACAGCAAGTTTAAAGTCTTAGTTCTTAGTGCTTTGGTTTTTTTTCCAATCTTAATTCTTTTAGACATTGTAAATCTTAAATTGACACTAAGAAGTCTTAAAGCAGAGCACGGACATTTGGGCTGATGCAATGATTACTGCCGTAGTCTTAAATGGAGTGACTGTTTTATGGGGGATTTTTGAAGGTTTTTAATCGACAGAAGGTCTTAAATTACCTCATCGCGTGAACTTGACGGGGGTTAGCTTGAACAGATTCTTCATTAGACCACATCTACGTGTCTGTGGCGCTTCAGCCTTATGTTATTCTCGATCATTTTGCCAGCCTTCGGAGAAATCTTGAATTTAAAGTAGGACAACATTTAACAATTAATGGATGGGGCACAAAGCCTTAATCCTTGTTTCAGAAACACGGACAAGCATTCGATTTCGCTGATGTTGAGACTCTGATCTTCTTTACAGGGCAGAAGGTCTAAGGGGCTTCCCCCCGTGCCGTGCCCCAATCTGACCCCTAGCCGTGCCAAGCTCAGCACCCAGGGGGCGCCATCTGGCTCAGAGAAGGGGGGGGAAAAAAACACCAGGGAGGGGGAGGAAACAATAAAAACGGGGCGTTGTGCGCCTCATTGTGCTCTCCATCAAAGTACTGGTAGTCAGGCCTCAACAGGACTTCCAACCCCAGCCCAATCACCAAGCAGCGGCGAGCAGATGGAACAAGTGCATCAAGCTGTGGGGGATTATTAAAATGACTGACGACTGGGTATCATCTGAAATACAGCATTATTAATGCATGAGTCCAGCTCCTCGCCTCCCTTGCCCTTGAACCTGTCCGTTTGAGGAAAAGAGGGGAGGTCCACCTGCTGCTGGTCACTGCATTTTTCTCCAGGCCCCAACTGGTACAGATGGTTCTTTCTATATCTTAAGCTCCAGTATTTCCTGTCTTACTGTCAGCACTGTTTTCTACTCTCTGGAATATTTCATATTAGCCTTTTTTGTTTTTAATTCCATCCTTCCTCCCCATCACATTATGTGTACATTGTTCAAGGTACCAGACATTATACGAGCGCTCTCCTGTACGAACCCGAGCGACTTTTATTCCGAATCAGTCTGTTTGGTCTTTTAAAGCTGTTTGCTCTGGTTTGCCGGTGTTAGGTCGATCTGTATGTGATTGTAAATACTTTCCTGACGACGCCGCACGCTCCAGTGGGCTGTTAGTTGAAACGGACTCATCACACGACTGAAACTTGACTGTGCTTCTACAGCCAAAAAAAAAAAAGACAAAAAGTGGAAAAAGAAAACAACAAGAACTCACGAGGAGACAATGTTTCGTAAGTGTTACAAGCACTGGATATCAATTGTATTTTAAACAATTCTAATGTGAAGCATCCTGAATGAACAACAACAAAAAAAATTCCCCAGCTGGACTCAAGTGGATTTGGTTTGAGTCGCTTTTTTTTGTCTTCTTATTGTGTTTATTTATGCAAGGACACAACATGACGGACAAACGCGTCCTACAAGCTTCAGGGCTGCCCAGGGGAGAGACTCAGCACAAGAAAAAAAAGTGAGCAGAAACGTTCAGCAGCAGGCTCGGTTTGCCTTCCAGACATCACTGCGTTGTATATTGTATTTGAAACTGTAGACTATCGACATATTGTATTTATTATCAGCCACCGCCGGCTCTAAAATCTGCAGCGAAGACAAAACTATGGACAATCAGTAAGGAAAAAAAAAAAAAAGAAAAAACACAGTTGTTCAATCAGAGCTCAAATGTTTTCAGTGAACTCAAGGTTTCATTTAGATTTTATTGTAAATACAACAGGAATTCTATTTTTCGCTCATTAGTGAAGTATAAGTTATGTGGCTGTTCTGTTTTTGATCTTATTCATGTCTTTTTTTTTCAAATGTAGGTATGTGGGTTTGTGTTTTGAACACCTGACAAGTCACTGTACCTCATGATGCTGAATTTTGTGTTTTTTCTGCGTGTTGGAAGATGGTAGCATCAGAACTGAGATGGAGCTAAAACGTTTCCGTCATTTTCTCAAAAAACAAAACCAGTCGCAAGGTACTCCTTCAGACAAGC
This sequence comes from Arothron firmamentum, assembly GCA_016586285.1. Lineage (NCBI taxonomy): Eukaryota > Metazoa > Chordata > Actinopteri > Tetraodontiformes > Tetraodontidae > Arothron > Arothron firmamentum. The sequence goes on along the minus strand of BJFM01000251.1, from coordinate 65,394 downwards.
ACTTACTCTAACCAAGAGTTATTTATTGATTGGACTGATGTGCTGTGCATCCTCTCAGCATGAAAAGTATGCGACAGATTTCTCACGTAGAGCAGATAACATCCTTAAAAGTCTGCACGCATTCGGCCTGCATATGTAATCAGATTTTTATGAATGTTTTTTTTTTTTTTTTTATGTATGTAGTTTTTTTTCTTTTCTTTGTATTTTAAACATGGGAGTGTGCAAATATTTATTTGTTTGTGTGGCGAGATGCATAGACGTGTGCATCCTTCATGATTCTGTCTTCGTCGTCATTTCGTATGTTGTAGATCCGCAGACGTAGCCTTCGTTCCTTACCTTTTCGATCATACCGCAAACAGCTGAAAAAAAACAACCCTGGCTTAAACTCTGCTTGCTGTAATTTATTTTATTTTCTGTCTCTCCTCCTCTGTCTGTATGTTCTGATGTATATGGTGGGAATGTCCTCTGTGTTAATTTAATCAGCACAATTCACTGACATGCTGGATTGAGATGCTAGCTGCTGTTCAGGAGTGTAGTTTTATTTTATTTTTTTTTGGGGGGGGGGCAACATTTGTTGTCTTTGGTACTCTTGAGAGTTGTCTCTGAAGCAACACTGTGTTGGGCTCCTCCATCACTGGAGCTGCCATTCTGAAAAATGCTAATAGGATTCTCTGCAAAGATCTTTTTTTTTTTTTTAGTTCCCCCTGGCAGGTCCCTAGGCCCACTGCGAGTATTGTTTGGATGTTATTAGACAAAACAAAATGCATAGTGTCAGTTGCTGCTTTAAAAAGTAAAAAAAAAAAAAAAAAAATTATGTCGGAATATGTAAATAGTTTATCATAATAACTTGTACAGTCCAATGTAAAGTTTTTAATTCAACTTAAAATGTTGCCATCACATTTGTGTTCACATTCTTCTTTATACAGTGCAGAAGATCCATATTTGCTAGGGCTATTATCGCTATAAAGAAAAAAAAAGACAATGTTACTTTTTTTTAAAGTTTGTTTGGTTTTGCTTGGCTTCAAAGTGTACACAAGCAAATCTTTTGGTTTTCATGTGCAGTATTGACGTGAGGTAAACTTTAAGGTGAATCATTTTACAGTGGTGCGTGTGCGGAGAGCTATCTCCTCAGTTTCGGTTGTATTAATACACTATTATTGGTTCCAAATAAAAAAAAGTGTGTCACTCGTTTGGGTGCGCTAGGCACCAGTGGAAAATGTGCGTCGTGCCTGATTAAATTATTACTACCAGATCAATCGGGCAGAGTGGTCGAACACCGTCTTCTATGGCAACAATGCAACAGCGGGATGAGAAACTGCCTGTTTCAGCTCATTTACCTCAAGAATTTCCTCCTTTTCTGTAAGAGACGATTGTGTTTCTCCCATCACTCCATCTTTTGTACTGCTGTTCACACAAATTAAAGAGACATTTTGTTTTAAGATCCGAGCAGCTTTTTTTTTGTTGTCATTGTGGAACGCAAACAAGAGGGCGACGAAAGGGTCAGAGGTGAGAAGGGTGGAGAAGATTCTCATGAAATAATGTAATAAATTTTTGGAAATGATGACTGATGGAAATGTATACAAAAGAGGATCATGTTACAAGGTATCTTATTTTAACCCTGAACAGACCTGATCAGGTCCATTTCATTAGTTTAAGTCCACAAATTTGACGCTCAGCTTGAATCCCTGTAAATTCCCTCTCCAGCAAACTTCTTACCAGAAATCTGCCAAAAATCAATTTTATTGACATGATCATGAATCAAGTTCCAGTTAAAGTTAGTTTCAAGCATAAATCAAGTGCTATAAATAAAGGTGATTCTGTTTCACGAATGTCAAAATCCAAATCTACCCTGATGGTACAGTATGTTTGGTGATCCTCCTCCTCTACCTGCCAGAGCAGAGAGGCGATGCTGATCTAGCTTCTTGGCAGCCCTGACACCTTTAGCACGATGTCTGACTTTAACGATCTGCACACGTGGACACTCACACACACACACACACACACACACACACACACACACACACACACACACACACACACACACACACACACACACACACACACACAGCTGTCCCAGTAATACACACATTCTTAGCTTTGACCTCTGAATATCAGCCCGCACAAGCTCAAGGATGCTTAGTGTGTGTGTGTGTGTGTGTGTGTGTGTGTGTGTGTGTGTGTGTGTGTGTGTGTGTGTGTATTGTGGTCTGAGCCAGAGGTCATCTAGAATGCTGTAATGCCAGACTACGTCCATCTTTCCTCTGGATTTCTGCCATCCTGACCTCATCATCAGACCTGACTGTTCCACACTCCTGCTTAAAAAAATAGCTTTCATTTCTTCTGTCTCTGTTTCTGTTTTTTGTTGCCTGAACTCAACAGCATCAATTTCTTCATCTCTTTTAAACCATTTATTGTCAATAGTTGCTTTACTGTCTTTGTCATACTTCTTTATTTGTTTATTTTGTCGTATGTTAGTGGCACGTGTTAGGTTTGTAAGGTTTAGCCTCTGCCACAGATCTAAGTGTATGTGTCTTATATGTAAATTAGACACACACACCTCTGCACAGTAAATCTTACAGTAATTTCCTCAGCCTGTGTGAAGGTGAGGACGCAGGGGGGAATGAAGGTTTGTGTTTTTGTCTGAGCAGCATTTTGCAGATAAAACGACCTGGAACGACTGATGCTGCATGCATCGGAGTTTTGTCTGCAAACGTTCTCTAATCGGTGTTCTGTACTTAATCATGGGGCTGTGATGAATGCCAGAGTTTTGGGAGCCACACAGAGTGCTACAGTAATACTGATGGACTTGCTGGTCTGCAAAAGTGTGTATCTTTGAATGGGAGTAATAATTAATGCGGCGAGGCCGCAGCAGCGGCAGGGCTGCTATTTCACAGCTCTGATGACTAAACACCGGTGGGAAGGGGGGCAGATAGAGGTGCATGCAACTATATTTTATTCATTTGGACCTGCTCGGCGCTGTGGCCGCTGTTGCACCCGGTGAATCTGTCAGACACAGCCATTTCCCCAAGAGCAGCCGCTATTTATCTGATTTTCTCATTAGAGTTGACTCATGACTTCATTGTGCCGACTTTGGCAGCTGTACAGGAGGAGCTGATTTGCTTGTTTGGAGCAGGCAGGCCTGATCTTCCTGTTTGCACAAAGCTGCATCACCCGACTGTGAGCATCATCTAAATATTTCCTCGTTCCATTGATGACAAAGACGTTAGATTATCTTCTTACGTTTGTCAGTGCATTCTGCAGCGATTGAAACCCTGGAGGTGAAGGACTTTAGGAAATCTTGCTAATTTCACAGATGGTTTAAAATAGATTAGTGTGGAGAAGCAGCTCCCGGAGACGAGCTGACCCACCAGGCTCCCTGTGCAGCTGCCAAGCCCTGCGCCGGATGTTTAGATGTGCCTTCCAAAAGTCCTGCAAGGTTAAACTCAAACTTAAGCATCCCAAAATGTCATCCTCGTTGTTTGCTTTACTGAATCTTCAGTAAACATCTCCTCTCTCTCCTCTTTGGTGTCTTGAACAGGTAATTTTGTTAAACATTTCTCCTTTTTTTTTTAAGGAAATGAATCATGTCTTGTCAACATTTTTCTTGTGTCACATAAAAGCAGACATCACTGTTAAGCCAATTGTCTTTTTTCCAGCCTTGAAATTTGTGGTCTTGAGAAATACAACGTTCTTACTTCCTGTTCTTGGCTTGAACTTTAAATGAAACAGGCTGTTCTTGCTTGTTACTTTGTGGTATTTCTCATTAGACATTTTGTCCGACGCGTCCAAGTCTCCATTTTTGGAACGGAATAAAGGGTTGAATCAGACCTCTTCTGTCTCGCAGAAGAGGCCAAGCCTGCTGCTGGAGCTGGGCTGCGTCCGAGTGGGCCCCGACAAAACCCTGGCCCCGCCGGAATGGCCCAGCTTGGAGCTAACGCGCAGAGACAATGGCACAGGGTGAACAACTCCACACGGTTTTGTTGGACTTGTCATTCTCTGGGACATAGCTGTGAGGAACGCCTAGGAACCATCTGAGGGTTATTTGTGCTTTTTGACCCATATTTGGGACGGCCTTCACTGGGGCCTTGTGGGAAGGTTGAAACAATGATGAGGAGCCTTGTTTAGAGGGACAGGCGCCGCAACCAGCCAACACGTCTTGGACATGCTTCACTGGAACGATTGTCTCCAAGAAGCCGGCGGCTAGTTTGGTTGGTTAATTTGAAATATCCTGAATAAATTCAATAAAGAGGAGAATAAAGATCAATTGTAAAAGTGTGTCCTTCTGTATTATGTCGTGTTTAATAGTTTCCTAAGACAGACTGCACTCAGAGTCATGTTTGCAGTTGTTGCAAACACTGAGCTACCCAAATGAACTTTTGAAGATCCACACGGGACCATCTTTCAAAATGTAATATTGCGTCCTGTTTCACATCATTGCATCTCCTCGGTGCATTTGTCTCCCGGAGCATTTCAGCGCATTTCTGCGGGGGAAGAATAAATGCGTAATGTTTTTTAAAAGCATTTCTGCTCCCTCAGCTGATTTTTTTTTCTTTTGAAAGAATTGAACAAAATGAAAGATATCTTTCTCAGAATATGTGTTATTCTCTCAGAGCTATCACTCAGCTCGCTCATGCATATGTGAATCACACACCTTTATGAATATGTAAATGCTGCGAGAATGCCTCATTAATTAGTAATTCATGCATTTTTCACAAGCCCAATACTTTGCCAGTGTGGTTTGATGAATTATCAGCCAGAAGTTAAAAAAAGGGATTCATCATCACATTTTCAGAGGGTCTGAGCTACATCTGTAATTTGTGTAATTCAATGAATATGATTTGTGCGAGGCAGCTGTCTCTGAAATGATCTATGGATTCCTATCTCCAATCTGCAAGTGCACTCATAACATTTTTAGATCTCGATGTTTACTTACGTTACATTCTGGCTGCAATATTTTACAATTTTTTTCCCCCAGCATTCACTGTTCCAGATAATAGCTAAATGTGCTTTTTGTTTTGTTTTTTGTTTTTGTTTTTTTAATGTAATAGCATGCTTGGAAATTAAGCCAATCGGCACAAATGTGTTAATTCCCCCAGCCTTAAGATGTAGATTCAGCATTCTTCGTGAAAAGGTTCAAGTTCCATAGTTTTCTTTTTTTTTCTTTAGTTTTTTTGTTGTGCCTGAATAAATTTTAATGAAAATGTATTAATAGCTCACAATAAGCTTTTAGTTTAGCTCTCCAACCAGATGACAGCGGTTTAAAGTTTAGTTATACTGTGTATGTTTCTGTGCGTGCAAGACCTTGAAGGTGCTTGAATCCTATTTATATTAAAAGCACGACACTAGTAATGTCTTCATGTATGTTAATAATCAAAGCTAATGCATGTCGACCATGTTGAAGAGACGTGCACGCTCGAAGTATCAGCACGCTCTTATCAGTGTGCACCAGCACAACCATGAATTTAACATGAAGGCAGGAGCCATGTTGCCTTTTCTGCTGGGAGTTCAAGTCTGCCTTCACCAATGTGCCCACTTTGTTCCCACCTCCCGATTGGTGCGGGGATATACTTATGTAAATGGTGTTGGTGAGTCTTCAAAAGGAAACAAATGTATGTTGATATGAATCTATACTGCTTAGATATTCAAAGAAAATGCACAGATTAAATCATTCAGCACTGAAACAAACAGTGAATGTAAAATAATGGCTTGTCCATCCTGGTATCTTTTGATGTTAACACGACACTATAAAATATCCTACTGATGCTCAATCCTAAATTAACACATAGCGATATTGGGAACTGTGATGGTTAAGAAAAAATATCTAGAATTTATCATCTGTCTTTGCATATGTCTTCTTAATTATTCACTTCATAAAATTTATTAACATATGGAGGTCTGATCAACAAAATCTTTTAATGGTTTCGTCCAACTAACAGTACAGTACGTCAATATAGCGCCCCTATTGGCCGCTTGAGGTATGGCACAAACAGTATAAAAAATGTCACATGATGCTATTATGCTATTGTCTCAATGATGTGTGATGAACACACCCGAATCACACGGGCCCTGTCACGTGCACAAAACAGGGCACAAGGTTGCAACATATTGAAAAAAATGAAGCCACAAATGATGAGTTCATCCACAGTAGAAGTGATCCTGCTGTCTTCCTACAGTATGCCAGGAACACCTGCTCCTTGAAGGCCAATCTGGTTGGTTCATTGCGTGTCGTGATTCAGATAATGAAAGCTAATTCATTAGTCAAACCCTTGTTAACCATGATACACAAGACTTTTTTTCTTTTTCTTTTCTTTTTTTTTTTTTTTACACCACCAAAATCTGGCTTGC
>BJFM01000251.1:31168-41843 GCA_016586285.1 Arothron firmamentum | reverse complement strand
CCCCCCCCCCCCCCCCCCCCGATCCTCTCCCGGAATAATGTCCTCTGGATGTGTCCGAGAGATTATATGTGACATTCACCTCAAGTCAGCTCATCTCACAGCCCGACAGGAGCGGTAGCGCGTCCTCACCAGAATTTAGACGGGAGTGCGGAAAAAAAAACAGGGGGAGAAGCATATTTTATCACCCAAAACTGACTGTCAAACAGTGTGCGCAGTCAAAGTATTATCAAAGGGTTTATCCTTTTCAGATGTGAAAGTCTAAAGTGGGTCACACGCTACATTCACTGTAATATCACAGTAAATATTCACAAGCTTATCATTATTTAATCATCCCCTAATGGAAAAGATCCCCACCCCAAATATAGACCCACCTCCAAACTTAATTTCAGATATGTGAACAGACGTAAACTTCATGCAATTAGCCCGGCTGTGCAGGCTTCCACCTTACGATCTGCACTTGTCTTACATATTTCACCTCCTCAACAGCTGTGATGAACAAACACTTACACATAAATTTGAAATATGGAGGAATTAATAATTATAAATGTTTCGTGGTTGGTTAACTCTAAGTAGACGAGTAATAACAGTTGAGAGATAAAACATTTGACTTCCAAACTAGGTTTTCCCCACATACACAGCAGTTGATGGGCGTTCCAGGGTAAATAAAGCCAAGCAGGATGTGTGGCATTCCTCCTCTCCTGCCATATTCCTCACTAACCTTTGCTGCTATCACAGCTTTATATGCCAGATCAGCCTGACAGAACAAAGAGCTGTGTTTGCTTGTGTTTACAGCCGGGGCATGCCACCCCTGTACAGTCATAAAATACGCCTTGGCTGTCTGTTAAGAGCCGCGCTGTTTAATCAGTAGTAAATTAAACTGTCCTGACGGCTGTGGTCATTTGTCAGTGCATATTGACGCATGCTGTAAACACAGGAGGAGGAAAAAGAATGTAGCTGCTTGTGCTTCGGATGACGTTTCATTTGCTCTGTGTCCTGGTCTATAAAGCTGCTGTTCTTAAATGCACGTCTCCTCTTGGCTGCAAACTGACCTGAGATACTCAACTGGTGATGAAGTCAAAGTGATTACTGGCTGAAAACTTGACTATCGTGCAACATTCAAGATAATATCTGTGTGCAAAACGCAGCATACTGAAAAGCTGCAAACTTGCTTCCTGTCCAAGAAATGTACAGAACAAGACGGGTTGCAACACCATACAAAAATTAGAGAGTAAAAACTCATAAAGTTCTCAAGAGCCTGGACAAAGTCACCACAGCAGGTCCACAACACACCAGCAAAGGTCGGGGAGGAGGAGCAGGCTTTTATACTGCAGCTGATGTGGGTCAGGAGGCAGAGCAGGTGTGTAGTCATCAGGACACTGAGGAGAGTCACGCCCAGCCAGGTAAAACCAGAGGAGAGAGAGCTGAAGGGGGCACCAAGGCAGATCCCTACAGTTCAAGTGCAAAGATTTAAAGTCAAAAAAGGCAAAATATACAGTTAAGAATGCAAAATCTGCAGTTAAAAATCCTAAATACACAAAACATATCATTAAAAAAGGCCAGTGCGGTTAAAAAGGCAAAGTTGCTAATGAGCAAAGTATGAAAGAGTGTGGTGTGTTTTCTTGTAAAAAATTAGCAGAATGAGTTAATGATAATTTTTGTTCAGTTATTCATCAAAGTGGAAAGAGTGGAACCTTATTTTCCAGTGTATTTTGGAGACAGGATACCAAGAATGGAGATGGTTTCTGTTGTTGTTGTTTGTAGCAGATTCCTAGTTCGGTGATTTTAACGTTGGTCCAGGCAGCTTCCCTCTCCTGTCTCTCCAGACCTTAGGGCATGTCTTCCATCATCCAAAGATACCTGGGCCTTATTGTAGCTTCCGAGCGCCCTGTAAAATATTCTTTTCAGCCCAGGTTGGTGTTCTTTACCACAGGCTTCTCTGCACTCTTTTATTTTCATGTCCAGCTCTTAAAATTTAATGCCATGTAAGTTCATTGCATTCAAAGCCAGATCAAAGAGATCTGCTCCTCTGTTTGATGTATCCTCCATTTGAAGTTTTCTTTTTTTTCCCCCTGAAAAAGACAGAGTGTAAAACAAAAGTTTACACTTTCTTGCCTCGGCGGGAGCAAGTTCGGCTGCACAATGTATCGATCGCACCTCCTTGAAGAAAGGGAAGGAGAAAGTCTTGTGTTGGTCCAGTGTCAGTGAAAGGCCAGCAGCCCAATCCTGGCTTCTATTATGATGCTGAAGGCGAGTAAAGGGGGGAGACTGACGGGTGGGTCGGGTTTGTCCAGTATCAATCTGAGGCTGATGAGACCACGGTGACGGACAGCCACGGCCCTGCCAAAGTATCACTTCCTGACAGTGATTGTCACATACAACAAGCGTTGTTGTTGCGATGGCGGATGACGAGTCCGTCACAGGAGGTGTGATTGGGAGCTGTCAGAGCAACACAAGGTCATTGACAATGACATCAGTCATCGTGTTGCCCCCGCTCTGTCAGGGACAATGGTTTGCATTCAAACATGTGTTGCCTGGGTTTTCCTTTCGTACTTTTGAGGCAACAACGTTCGACTTTTTTTTAAATAACGTGAAATATCCTGTTCGTTTTCTGTAGTGTAGTAGAAAAAGTTATTATTTGGCATTTGTTGCTGAACCTGTCTTCAATTCTTACTAATTTATAGAAAAACATCTTAATTCACCCATGCTGTGCATTAATAAAATAAAAGTTTACTGAAGGATTTGGTGAAAAATATCCAACTGGACTGCATATCCTCTGGTGGTATGCTAACAAAAGGAGCTGTAGCAGCGGTGTTGTAGATACTGAAAAGGTTGGTTAGATACGTCTTCCAAATAACAGCCACTCCTGTTTACAGATGATAAGCCGCATACCTCACAGTGTTCAGCTGAATTACCCATCCATCAGGTTCAATTTTTCTATTTGCTTAAGACTTTATTTTCCGCCCGCATAACTGGAGTCGGAGAGCGGCACAACCAAGATGGATAGAGTGGACGAGCTGTGCCAAATAAAACACAGGGAGGGGAGGAGGCCAGGCAGGGGCAGGTACCGTGAGGAGGGGCAGATGCAGATAAACACTCACAGAAAAGCACCCACACACACACAACCAGCTCAGTTATAGAGAACCTCACAATTGCCATTTTGTGACCAGCGTCTCCATGGTTGTCAGGCCACCAAGCTTTTAGGTGCATGTGTAATAATTCTTGATTTGGCCATCTCCCACGTTAAAGTTCTGGCCTAAATGCTGCAGAACTCGACACAACTCTTTATTGTGCTAAAACTGAGCGCTTTTTCTACCATTCAGCGGATGAAATCGTGCACTGTGCTGTGCACAGACAGTGCGTTCTTATGGAATGACTTCCATGAACTCCGGTCCAACACAAACAGCCTCAGACGTGCTCCCAGACCCGAGTGTGAGGCCGTTATTCAACGGTTCAGTTTGGTCAGGGCGTAACTCCTGACTCATACCTTGCAACAACATCACAGCTGATTGGTTAACCGTCGGAAAAGTAGGTTACTATACCATACATGTTTCTGAGAGAGCTGTGCAGGAGTACACAGCAGTTAACGGAGTAGTTACCAACTAAATAGGGCATTAAGTGGTAGGGATCATTTACATTACATTCAATTTGTCAAGGAAAAAAAGAAAAAAAAGACTGCCAGCATCTTAGTGGTAGCGTTTGAATAAAACTTTCTCTCTTTCTTTCTTTCTCACCACTTTCTTCAAATTTTATTGGTGGCAGCAAAGAGAATGGATGAAAAAGGAAAAAAGGAAAAAAAAAACCTCAACATTTCTTCAGCTGCGGAAAAAAGCTGTTCTCATTCGGGCAGTTCCTGCTCAGTGATAATTAAGCTGATGGAGTGTTATTCTGGATCACAAATCAAATACGTGCAGTATTTTGGAGTGGGGGGTTCCATTGGCGAGCAGGCGCAGGTGCATCACAACATGGCCGCATAACAAAGCGGGTCAGTGTCCCTAACAAAGGCAGGCATGTATTCACAGTGATCTTGCATCATTGTTTGATTCTGCAGATGTTAGAAACAACAGTATTTGGAAACGGGATAAAATGGCAGCGTTACTCTAATGTCGCTGTGATAATGTCAACTTTTGCAGCTTCTTTAAAGTCGCACAGCGCTTGTTTGTTTGAAAGATGGTGTGTTTACCCCCTTGAATTCCAGTATATTTCCAGGCAAACTGGATGTTGTTTTGCTTGTCATCAAAAGGAGCTCGTCTGTGAAAGTTCTTCTGTGTTTGAAGGAGAACTGAATTTGGCCATTAAAAATTAAATGGTATATTGCAAAACATCACTTCTTAGATTTGGGGCAAGTGTTGGAGCAGATGTTCCTCCAGTGATCTGTAAATAAGTGGAATTGTAGATAAAGACACTAAGGAGGCTGTAAGATATTCAGGAAGCGGCCCAGCCCCGCTTCAAATCCACTTGGAGAAAAATAGTGCAAAAGCAGTCAAAAACTGTTAAAGTGCATTTGATTCTTGCGTCTTGTTTTAGCACTTCCTCTCCTTTTCTCCGCAGACCCTCTCTCGTTTCTGCTTGAACTGGAAGTGGGGGCGATGGGGGAAGGGGGGGAAACAGACCTTGAAGAAGGGTGTGGGATTAAATTAATCGTTGGTGGGAAGAAAATATCACTAAAGTATGCATAAGAGTTAAAGAAATGAAAACAAACAAACATATATTCGCCCATGTAGCGAGCTGCCGATAAACCGCGAAGGACTGAGGGGCACCATCGCCTCTAGCTGGCGTGTTTGGAGAGACTGTGCTGCCCTCGGCATGGCTCGCGTTTAATGAAATATATAACAATTGTTCCTCAATCAGAAGGAGTGCTTGTTTAAAATGCAAATGGGCTCTTGTCCGTGACACGCTGTAATTAGACAGAACAATGCAACATTATTTCTATCACCGTTCTCAGTGCTCATCAAGGCCTTTGAGAATGGGACAATGATTGACCACCTGGTCCTGCTACTGTAGCTAAATTTATTAAATGCGCACTCTTTAGAAAATCAATGCAGGATTGTTTGAGTTGTGCAGGGTCAGGCTTATTTTTCGGGATGAAAACATAATTAGCCTGACCTGCGACTTGCAAATGTTTGAAAGATTCCACATTTCAGTCATTCTACATTTTTTAATGCAGTATATCCATCATTTTGAATACATAATAACACACATTATGATATAAGATATCTGAATTTTGGAAAGCTGCTAAGATAATATGATATATAGTACCACTGCGGTGACGAAAATACATTTAAAATCTTTGGAAAATGTCCAAGTGGAACTTGAACAAAAGTCATTTTTACAAATATATGAGAGGATAAACCCTCCCATGTCTAAAACGACTTTATTATTCGAATGTGTTTTAATGAAACATCATCACGGAGCTGTCGTCTCATAGTTTCAGCTCATTCTGTCGCTGGGATAAATTCATTGAATAAAAGATGTGATAATCGCTTCCTTTGTGCATCCAGGCTTGAGTCCATCTGTGTTAAAATACAAACATATGTTTTGAACTCCCAACCCCCGGCAAATGCATGCATGCTGCAGCATAGATTTAGAGGCAACCAAATCCCACGACCCTGACGGGTGTGCGAGGGTTCGGGTTCGGGTTTGGATAACAAAATCTGTGCACAGGTTAAACAGAAGGCCTGACAAAAACCTTTCACACATGTATTCATTTCACACGGAAGAAGGCCCTAGTTGTGACTGATGCTACCTCTGTGTGTGTGTGTGTGTGTGTGTGTGTGTGTGTGTGTGTGTGTGTGTGTGTGTGTGTGTGTGTGTGTTTAAAGGGTGTCAGGATGCAAATGAGGAGGGTGCAGCCGCGCAAACCCAAATCAGAGAAAAGGGAAAATAAATGAGCGGGAGAGGAAGTGAGAGGATGAGAGAGTTCACAGCCCGGGCTACTTTCACACCTGCAGCCACTGAGCCTGTTCCACACTCTGCTGCACAAGCACGTGCACGGATACACACACCGGATGACAACCTCGTCACGCAGCAACAACACGCCACAGCACGCCACTTCTGCATCCACTCAATCACAGCCCCGCTAATCACATGCAAATTAATATCCCGTTGTCCTCGGGTCACATCCATCATGCTCACACACACACACACACACACACACACACACACACACACACACACACACACACACACACACACACAAAACAAGATCCGCCATGTTGCTCAACTTCCTTTGCTCAACAACCTTAAAAATGCGTATGAAATGCAGCACCTTCTGGCGTCCCACCTCAGAAAAGTTCTCTTTCGCTATCACACCACTTGTAATTAACCGTGCGAGGAAATGACCCGCATTGGTGCACGTTTTCTAATTTGAAATTATCAGTCAGTCTATAATCCCCATCTCTCACCGAGCGTAGCCATTTTTAATCACGATATTTCGGGGGGGGGGGTTATGTCCTATGGGGCGGAAAACGTTGAACATCTTTTTTAATGCGATGAATGCGGCAAAAAACAAACCGCCATCTGGTTTTCAGTTTACCAAACATTCGGAGAAAATCTGTCCTTAAACTCGGGGATTTAATTGCTCCAGAGGATAATGCGAGCGCGCCTTTTTGATCCTGGATCGAAATCTGATTGAAACTGCGAGCATAAAGTGTACCTTTGAATCGAAGCAATTATTATTCCTTTGTGTCTGAGATCAAAAGTGGCTGCGAGGGAATCGACGGTGTTCCTGTGAGCTTCAGGAAACGGGTTGATGCGCTTGAGTTGGTGGCAGTGACTGCCATCACAGTCTTTGAGACTTAATTTAATTTGAATACATCTATAATCATTATCACAGTTTTGGGGTGGGAGGGAAAAAAAACTTTAACAGCCGTTTGCCGAGACTTCAAAATGTTTTACAACAGGCCCGAAAACATCAAATATGAGCGGAGCTGAAAAGTCTTTAAATGAACTCATTAAGGCAATTGAATAATGTTGTGGTGCGGTGATCAGAAAACAGCTGTGTTCAACCATGGGTTAAATCAGGAGGAGGGTTTCCTCCAATGCAGATGCTGTTTCAGTTGTTTCATAGGTTTTTGTCAGTAGTTTCAGCTCTTCAGACCCACTTTAGAGCACACCGAAACAAGGCTTCGCTGAAGGGCGGCTGTGTGGCATTTACTGACTTTAAAAACCACCCTCATCGGTATAAATAGACCCAAACGCTAATTCATATTTCAGAAAATCAATACTTTTATTCATTTGCAAGATCTTAAAATGACACATTCATGACTGACATGTTGGAAATTAGGCACACATTCAAAATTCAGCAGTGATAAATCTCATAAACTTCCTCATTTCTTATTTGGTTGCTGCAATAATGTTCACTTGGGAAGCAGTTTTAGACAGAAATGCTAAATATTTTGGAAAGCAGCTTACAGGCCCTGAGAGCTTATGATTAGTAAATGAAATGTCCAATAACATTTAGAAGGGAAATAAACACAGCCCTGGTTCAGGGCCTTGGTCCTGGACAGTCTGAGTTGGATGCGGTGGAGTCCCAGTCCCAGTCTGGCTGTGAGTTCAGGGCCTACCTATGGACTTCAGGCCCTCGTGTCGCCCTCGTTCTGATGCTTTGGGCTGCAGTAATTACTAAAAAGAAGTCAGGGAATCAGCGCCTGCAGCTCAGCATCAGCAGACACACCTGTCATAATGGTCCAGTTTGGGAGACAGCAGGACAGCAACGCTTTAACCAGTAAAAACCTCACATACGTCAGCTTTTCTCACCTCATCTGACATCCTCACTTCCTCCAAACAGTGTTTTTCACAGGTTTAGACAAGCCAAGGTGTGTGCGGTGCATAGAAAGGAGAAGTCAGTCATCAGTGAAAACCAGCCGACAGCAGGTGCAATCGGGATGTGAAAACGCTGTTTCCAGCCGAAAAAGGAATGAATCAAATCACAAAAACAGAAATCAAGCAAACTGAAACATGTACTGCCACACCAGCCTGGGTACCATCATGCATCGCACGAGTTCATCAAGCATTATTTCCCTCTGACGAACCGTTTCCAACCAGAGCCGTCCAACCCTGAACCTTCTCTGGACTCTAGTATCGCCAGACAAACCATCATCACCTAAAAACAGAGAAAGTCCCCCCCCCCCCCAACTTCAGCAGTGAAATGGAGAGAAGATGACAAATATCTCACTTTCTCACGTATAGAGTGTTGTAATTTTAGCCTTTCAGCCTGGTGAAAAATCATATAGTTCTGAAGATGTTCCAGCATGCGTACAGTATATTGATATTCAGGCAGCAATAGAATTCAATATGTCACTCCTAAACATTCCCTCCAGAGAATCACTCCTTCCTCTATAATTTCCATAGAAATTTTGCGTGCAAATGCGGTAATAGACACATTTGTAACATCAAAAGGATTCAATTTTCTTTTCAATCACATAACAGTATGAATGGCTTTTTCCATTGAATCTAACAACGCAAGGCCATTACCACGTCCCACAGGATGGGCTGCCACCACTTGCCTTTATGAAAGTGGGTCAAACAATTTTTGACATCTCACATTTGTTCTAACACAACGAGGCCGTCAAACAGGCTTACTTCTAATTTGTCAGGGGAGAAGATTCCTCTTTTTTTCCCCGGTAGTTTTCAATTGGCGTGCGCAATCAAGGCACGCAGACCACTCACACATGTACAGCAACATTAAATCAAGATATGTATTTAAGTCCTCAATATCCTGTGTTAATAAAATATTTAAATTTTTACCTGTATCTCCCATCAATCTAGCAAGGAGGCCACTTTTGGCTGGTTTTGACACAAAGCTGTGGGTCCCATCATCGGGCCTGACCTCTGTTTGAAGATGATCAAACTCAGAGCGTCTCTGACTTTGATTTTATGATAACAACTCTCGTATATTTATTTCATCGATACTTCTTTTTTTTTTTTTTTGTCTAAATGGGCATATTTATTCAACATGTCTATTTATTCCGCAGTTCAAAACAAGTCCATATCCATGAGTATGGATCTCATGAACTCTGCAGAGAATTGGCTGGATCAGGGAATATCATTGTATCCCAATTATACGGCCGGAGCCGATTTTAGTCATTTATTTATGCGCTCTGATGTGGCTCAGATACAAAGTCTCCTTCATACCCCGTGGATGTCTCTGGCTTAGACTCCGCTATTCTTACTTTCGATCAAACAGCCCGTTGACTGAGGTGGAAAAAAACGCATCTCACGGCAGCGATGCGGCGAACAGCAACCTCAAGACGGCCTGTGATTGAATTTATGGATGCCTTATGTGAGCGATGAGGTTTTCATAATTGCATGAAAAATCTCAATAACCATACACGGAGCTGAGGGACTCCGGCTTTGCAGCTGAAGCGTGGAGCCGCGATCTGCTGAGGGCCAATGAGAGGAACAGCTGCAGGCGTCAGCTTCGCTTAAAAGTGACTGTAGCCTTTGTGAAAGATAAAGTGGATGTTAATGAATTATGAGTGTGATGGAGGGAGCCGGCCCGGCGTTCAGACGGACCGGCGAGCACTAACAGCCGTCAGGTTGTTGTTACAGCACCTTTACCTTTGGAGGTTGAGTGAAAATGAGTAAATTAATTAACTGAGGATTTTCCTTTACGGTTTTCACAGCGGCGTTTCTATAACTGTGCAGTGGGAAAACTGTTGTTTGCAGACCACCTTGGCTGGCCAAGATCACCCCCCCATGAGATGAGCTTCCAGGAGCCGAGGGAGGACATGAATGCCATTGCACCTGACAGCGTGTTGATTTTAATTCACATTGTGCTGACAAGGGAGGTACTTCAGAGCGGATAATTGTCTCTCAGCTCTCCTGCATGCTGCTTATTATTGATTCATAAAGAAGGGTATGAACTCCTCGCAAATGTATAAGAAGTGCTTTTAAGTGTCCATTCTCCATCCCCAAAATCACAGCTGCAGCGATCTGCTTTTGTCACTTTGAGCCTGCACTCTGCCAGCTCTGCTTTTAAGGCCCTGGCAGACGGGATCGAGCATACGTTCCACAAAGCTGACAGCTTGGATGGTAATGCAGTTGTCTGGCCATTTTTTTTTTTTTTTTTTTTAAGTACTTTTCTCGACTTTGAGTTTTAAAACCCAGAGCGAGAGTGAAGTCCCGCAAACTGGTTCTGAGCAGGTAGCCTCGAACAGCCCTCCAGCGGATGAGGTTTGCTGGAAACTCAAAGCCAGGAGCGATGCTGCCAGGCAGCTGCTCCTCTTCACAGCCTCACATGGGGACACCCGTAAAACCACAGGCCGGCGCTACAGCTGGAAGCCATCAGCGTGAAAAGTTGAGAATGTGGGTCTTCCCTCCTCAGCAGAATCCTGCGCGACTGTCTTGGCACCATCTTTTATTCACTCATGCAAATGTGTCATTCTCAATCTTTTGTGAGGATAAAGGAATTAAGCAGACGTGTTCTGGAATCGAAAGGCTCGTGTTATTTGATTTAGCCTTTTGATTGATCCGTCATGAAGAAACACGTGTCACGAGATTGATCTAATCCTCAAGACGCTTTCGCTGGCTCTGATTATTTGATTTGACCCAAGGCTATGGCATGTCACAGACCCCGCTTTCTTTTTTTTTTTGTGTGTTGTGTTGTTGTTGGTGTGTGTGTGTGTGTGTTTGTGTGTGTGTGTGTGTGTGTGTGTGTGTGTGTGTGTGTGTGTGT
>BJFM01000251.1:3259-13309 GCA_016586285.1 Arothron firmamentum | reverse complement strand
CCCCCCCCCCCCCCCCCCCAGCCAGCCTCAGAGTTGATTGTTCAGGCCTTTCGTGCGCTTTGCCGGGAGTTTTCCCAAAATGAACCCAAATCTTGGTTGGAATCATTTTTAACAGAATGCAGCAGAGAGTGGAGATGGTGTGGAAGTAAAGAAAAAACGGATCTAAAAAGGCTGAATCCAAGAAATATAGACAGGAGCTTTATTTAAATCTGTTTTATCCTTTGACCTCAAGGTCAAAAGGCCTAGTGAAGACCTTTAATGGACAATATGCAAAATAATCCCTTTATATATCACGCAAATAGAATCATTTTTAAACCTTTGGTGTATTTTTGCTTTTCTTAATAAAAATGCTGAAGTTTAAAAATGGACAAAAATATTAAAATGCAATGTTTAATTTACAGAATAGATATAAATATACATGATATAGTAATCTTAACCAACAATGACAGGACAGTTGAGTTAGAAAAAAAGAAAAAACTATAATTTAATGATGGAATCTGCATTTTTAAATAAATTGCGGCCTTCACAGAACTCTTTGTAGACACGCCAGGACCTCCATATTCCCTGCACTCGCGCTCGCCTCATAAACAAAATGTCTCTCCCTGTCAGATTGACTCATTTCCCAGTGTTGTTGAGGCACATCTAAAACATAGTTTAGGTTTTGTGAAGCATTCAGCAATATCCAGGAGCCGCGTTTTATCTCACTCTGTGGCCTGACTTATCAGTCACCCGGATATTCCATCCCTGAGCTTCCTTAATTGTAAATGTTCAAATGTGGTTGTTTGGCTCTGGCTATTAGCTTTGCAGGGCGGAATGCGTTTCTGTTTCAGCACAGTTGAATTCAGCCATTATTCATCCGTAGCTCGGAACCAGCCGATGGGGCTGGGGGCTGGGGGCTGGGGGCTGGGGGCTGGGGGGTGAAATGAGCCCTGTTCTCTGTTCCTGGAGTGTTTCTGGTCTCCGGTAAGCACACATGCACTCAACCACACACTTGCATTCAAACTACCGAGCTGTTGCAGGGACAAATTAGGCGGCGGCTGTGCTTTCCTGTGAGTTTTTGGCGCCACCATCTGGTCGTTCCAGGACACTTTCAGCCCGCTGGCGACATAGTCTGCATACCAACATCCCACCTTAGCAGAATTTTGTTTTGCTAAAAGTACATAAACTATTCCGCTTACATTTCAATGATTTATAATCCGTTAAATGATTAAATCTGGCTAAGGAAGATGCAAAACAAGTTCCTTCTTCTGAGACATTAGCTGCAATCGGCCTTAGATGACAACTGATGACAACTCATGGGGGGGAGGAAACTCAACTTAAAAAATAGCTATGAAGTTCAGCAACTTTATATTAAATTAATACTTCTGGATTACTTGTTTGTAATTTGATCCGAGGAAGAGAAAATGATCTGCGGTTTAGCGCAGTTGTCTTCAGAGGACTTCAGGTTATTGATTGGTGGAAATGAGATTGTGAAGAAAGGGTCTTTGCTCAGCAGGGCTGTGCTGGTGAAGGAGGGGGGGTCTGACTTAAAAAGAGCTGGTGTTATGGCAGCCTTTATTAAGACTCTTCATTTGCTTTTGAAGGCAGGCTGGGGGGATCAGTGCTGGCAGGTTACAAACGTGTGGTGTCTCTGCTGCTCATTCTCGTCCTGACAACATCCTTTCACAGGGAGGTTTGATTCTGTGTGTGTGTGTGTGTGTGTGTGTGTGTGTGTGTGTGTGTGTGTGTGTGTGTGTGTGTGTGTGTGTGTGTGTATACAGGTAGGAGCTGGTGTGTGTTTTTTCTGAATCTGCACCCCGCAGGGTCAATTGGAGCAATTAAAGCTGCAACAGCTCTATCTGCTGGAAGCTATCTGTCCATTTTACTGGTTTGCAGAAGGTAAATATGCAGATGATGTTGTTTGTTGAGGTGGATTATTAATCCATCGCCTGGAAATCACTTGTCATGTATTGTTGTTTTACAAATCAGGTTGTATAGATTCAGTTAGTCCTAATGATGTGGTTGACATTTTGAATTTTGATGTTTCATTATTTTGCTATTTTAATATCTATTATTATAATTTAATTCCAAATCTGAGGAGATTGCGCTGAGCAGCAGCTCCTGAACTTTCAAAGTGGCTCCCTTCTGTCAGTTTTTTTTTGTTTGTTTGTTTTTTGAGGGGGGGATTTTGTCTTTTTCCCGCCACCCTCCTCACCGGTGGCACTCTGATGATGAAGCATCTGCTGGAGTGAAAGCTCGGCTTGTTTTGAGGAGCCGAAGCTTCTAAAGCATATTCTTCCCTCTCCACACGCAGCAACAGCTTTAACCGCAGCTGAGACCTGGCAGAGTGGCTTGCCTTCCATTAGATCAGCGGTGAGAAACAAACCATCCAGAAAGAAGCAGGCTCACGGAAAGAAATGTATTTTTTTTTCCTTTTAAATGGCTGAGCAGCGAACGCTGTCCCTCATCATTTACATCACAAAAATGATATTTGAGGCTCAGAATAACAGACTACAGCCCAAATGTGAGGTCATCTGTGCTTCTTTCATTTAAAATAAATGTTCGACATTTTAGTTTAATCTACTTTTACGAGAGAGAAAAATTACATATAATGGACCTGAGGTTGTATAAAGGATTTGAAATCTATTTAAATGATGAGCTTCTGCCACATCCTGGTGGTTGAGTTTCAGTAATTCTGTTTGCAATCGTGGCCAGATCTATAGATTCATTCTTTATTTCAATCTTTGTAAAGTCTATTTACTTAGCACTTAAATGTACACCCAGTGATTATGGATACTGGCTAGTCCCATTCCGAACACAAACTGTGGAACTTTGTTTGGAGAGGATGCAGAAAATCACCTACATTAAACATATTCAGAGGTTCTGGATGGCTCCTGGATCGGCGATGGTGTCCATTGTGTGAGCTCCAGTCACTTAAAACAACTGGCAATTTGGGGAGCACTTAATCTATAATTTCCCCGATTAACTGCACAGTTAAAAGGCACTTCTGTCTAATTAGAATGAAACAAGTAGATTATAATTAGTGCTAAACCTTGTTGTTGATCTGATGCTAATGCACCAAACCTCTGCTTTATGGTAGCTGTTAGACGTGATCACACGCGTCGCAACACTCTCGTTTGCTCTTTAAAAATCATTAGAATAAAAAAAAAATACAATTAGCAGAATAGAAGGGAGGAGCATTAATCCAGACTGGTGAAACAGTTGTGCAGGAGTGAGCTTATTTGCACTAAAACAGCCACAATGCTCGGTTTCCCTCGAGATTTTTTTTCCCCCTCCGCGCAAGTAAATAAATACTATTGTAATGGGGCCCGACCCTGCTTCCAATTTGAGGCAAAGCCCCTATTAGGAGCATAAATCTGCAAGGCTTTGTGGGTAATTAGTGAACATGCTCGGGAATGTTAGCAGGGCTTGGCAAGGTGCGTTTGATCAGCGGTGAGAGGCGAAAATTAGCGTCGACAGGGAGCAATGGCAGGAGGATGAAGATAGGAGGGCAAGTGGGTGGGGGAGAGGGGGGAGAGGGAGGGGAGAGGGGGAGATGTGTGGAGGCTAGGGGCAGGGTTTACTAAAGCACACATCTTTTTCTTTTTTTTTTAAATTGAACCTCTGATACATGCATCAAGCAGATGCCTGCCTTTTGCTACTGGATTAACCTTGTGTGTGTGTGTGTGTGTGTGTGTGTGTGTGTGTGTGTGTGTGTGTGTGTGTGTGTGTGTGTGTGTGTGTGTGTGTGTGTGTGTGTGTGTGTTTAGAATTAAGCACTAAAGAGAAAAGGTTTAACAATAATATATCTATAGATCTGTTATATCATGGAGCTGAATCTACATCACAAACCCATCGTCTGTTTTATTAATCATTTGTTCCTGAACCCCCAGTGAAAGCTATTAAATGAGCTTTCATCATGGCTTCATCATCAGGTTTGAGGTCTGATCTAATCTTACAGCTTCCCACAGTTGTAGTGACGTTCATCAAATTATTACAATGAAAATAAAAAAACACTCTAATGAATACTTTTAAATGCATCTGAGGCTGCTGAATTATTAATGTCATTGTGCGTGAGTTAGCACGGGTTCAACGAGGCCTAATTAGAGGAGAAATACTAGAGCTAATTTGCAGATGCCAGAAGCATAGTTTAAATATAAGAGCTAATATTTGAAAGTCAAATTTAAGTTGAAAAGGCCAGTAATAACGGTTAATTATCTCTGGTTTTGTGTCTCATTTTATTTTTTTTATTTCTTATCCTTTGACTTAAGCTGAGCACAGTGTTCGCGGGGCTAGTGCTTCACATTTCTGACCATGAAGATACATTTCAAAGGTTTTAATTATGCGTTTGATGTGGGTATTCTCTGTAGATGAGATATTATTTTAAGATCTCTTTGTTCAAAAATTCATTTTTATTATCGCTGCATGAAATGCGAGGAAATTCCCAACCTAACGAACCATTGGCGCAATTAACATCTTCGATCGGGTTCATATTCCTGATAATTTATACAGACCGCGCTCCTCCCCTGTGAGCGCTTGCAGGGTTGGACTTCTCTTGCATTTACAGAGTCCTTGTTTTTTGCTGCACAGATGAAAATGGAACATGCTTGTCTAATGAACAGAACCTGACCATCACAATGATAAAGATAAGGCCAGGACCAGCAGCAGGCCGCCAGAAGCACCAGCGTGGCCACATCAAACCAATTAAGAGTGACGATAAATGTTAACAAGAGCGAGTATTAGCAGAACATGATGGAGACTACAAAAAGGCCCGGATGGTCGTTAAAAGACTGGAATTTTCTGTGGCCAGAAACATGCAGCATTAGCTTGAAAAGAGAATAGTCACTCCAGTGTTGTGAAGAGCACGCAAATAATTAAATATTAACACAGTTTAGGCAGACCTGCAGGACAGCAGGCAGACGAAAACATGAAGGATGGATCGTCCTGAAACAATTGTGGCTTTTTGCTTTCTACAGCCGCTCTCCAAACCTTTTCTCTAGCTGGCTTATCTGCCTGCTAAGTGGCTGTTGGTCGGTAAGAAATCATGACGATGCCTAAAATGACTGGTGGAAAGTTGGGCTGTGAAATAATCCAAATGAAAAACAGTGGCAGGACAACTGACCCTTCTGTTCAACGAGCCGCTAGCCTCACCTTTTGGGCCACTCTTGTACATAAATCCAGCCTCCGCGGTTGAAGGCGGTAAAACAAGAATCAAGTCGGCACCAAAGTTAAGACCGCTTCCTTCAACTATACAAAGGTGGAAAATGGGGAACTTTGAGCCCTGGCGAATGTCGCGGGCGCTAATAAATAGGCAGGATTAACGCACGGCTCTTAATATTCCTGCCGCTTAATGGGCTGACAGTGTTGAATTATCTATAGGTCTCCGCGATTCAAAAAGGACCATCAAACCCCAAACTTGAGAGCAGTGTCTTGTAATTGAATAATACATTACATGTGGCAATTATTTCCGTTAGAAGCAGGCTGAGAAATCAATAACCAAGGGATCAAATCAAGGACTGTGGAGCTCTTGTTTCTATTCCCCTTGTGGCCAATTACATCACCACAGTTTAAACACCTGCAGTGTCACAGTGAGCCGTGACACTTTCTGGCGCGCTCACGCACGTGCACGCACACGGACACAATCTGTGGTAGAGACAGATGTTGAGATGAGAAAGATGCCTGTTTAAAACGCAAAAGCCAAAGAGCCGACTTTGCACGGCGGGGCCTCAGATTGGGGATTGTTAAATTGGAGCTGCACGTCAACACAAGCGCTAATACAGTCGCGACAGGACAGCGCGTCTTTGTCCAGGCGATACAGGCTCGCTGACTTGGAGTTATAAATTATGCACTAGTTTGTAGCTCCAGGTGGCACCCTCCCGTGCGCTGCTGATTAGGAGAGGCTGAAATGGGTCCACATCCCACAAGGCCGGAGCTGAGGCGCCTCGCTCAGGTGACAACGTACCTCTGACCGCCTGCTGGCCGCCTACAACACAGTAGCTGAAGAGGACGCCGTCCCCTCTAAAGGCTTCGCTGTGGCCGGCCAATATTAATTGGGAGGGAGCTTTGGGAGCTTCAGAAGCTAACAAAGTACCAAGATCCAGCATCTGCAGAGTGGAAATGGGGGGGTCTTGGTGCAGCATTGTGTTTCCTGTGGTCTCACTAATGGTCCGTGCACGGCGGGCTTCCTCTCACCTGAGAGCGGATCATCAAAACCCTGAGACGGTCAATATCGCGCCACGTAGGCGGGCTCGCCTGAGCAATAATAGCCTGGAGTCAAAGGATGCGTGTTCCACGGCTGATCGATCGGAGTCCCGTCTGCAGCGTTGTGTTTGTTTTGAAGCGAGAGAACGTCCCTTCGCGACACACAAACGCAGCGTTCGTGGGAGAAGAACCACGACCTGAATTGATGCACATTAGGCACGTGCATGTGTGTGTGTGTGTGTGTGTGCCTGCTGGAGCAAGTTTTACAGAAGGTTAAAACAACCAGCGGCTGGTCGGACAAAGACAGGCATGACCAAAGGACTTCACTTCAAAACGAATGCGTACTTGTTGGCTGTTCTCTACGGTGGGCCGGCTTTCTTCGTATCGCCATGGCGATTGTGGCCGTGCAGCAGCGCTAAGAGGCGGAGGCCGACGCCTAACCAGGGGAAAGAAAAGGAAGTTTCTTTTTGTTTGGTTGTTTTTCTCAAGCTCAAAGCGCCTGGACGACCTACGGTTCCAGAGCAGCAGAGCACAATCAGAAGGACAAACGCGAGCAGCCTGTGGTGGGAGGTAGGCGCTGGATGTGAAACAGGGCTTCGCTTCTGGGATGCCTTTGACCTGGTAGTTCAAAGCCCGGCCGCTCTGTAGTGTGTGAGCGCCACAGACAAAGGCTTTGTTCATAATATAGTAAATCCAGGACATTGTTGCCTTTGAGCCGCAGCCTCTGCAGACCTGAGCCGGCCAGCAGTCTTTCTACAAACTCAAACCAACGCACAGAAACCGTCTGTTTAAGGCCCAGTTTGAATGTTGATCATCTAAACCTTTGTCGTTTTAGACTCTCATACCTCCAGATCGCAGTAAATGTCACTAACCATGTATTTCAGGGCGTTTTGGAAGGTTGGCGAGCACGTTTCAGTTATTCTTTCATGGGCTCAACAAGTGCGGCCTTGTACCAGCTGCATAATGCACCTCTGTCTCGCAGGTAAGGTGGGGAAAGGCGCTACAGTAACTCCCTTTTTCGCCGCCCCTGCTCCGCTATCAGAGGGGAGGATTGTAGCCTGCAGCCATAGTTAACCACGGCGTAGCAGCCAGGCCTCGGCTGCTCTGGTACCTCCACTCCTCTAGAGACACGAGGGCGGGCCGCTCTTTGAAGTTAAAAGTGTGGCTGCGAGACAATATGAGCAGCATGCGAGCGGTGATCTGTGCCACCCGCTATGTGTGTGTGTGTGTGTGTGGTGTGTGATGTGTGATGTGTGTGTGTGTGTGTGTGTAGAGGGGGGGGGTGGTGCAGAGGTAGGACAGGAACCACTGACCAACGCTGTGGCAGGAGGAAGGTGGCTTAGGAGAAGGTTCTGGTTCGGTAGCAGAACTCTGGAAAAGCAGAGGCCAGACGAGAAGAAGTTATCAGGCTGTCAATTGTTGTTTTCATGCTCCCCCCCTGAACTGGTGGACTCAGAGCTGCTGTGAGCCACGTGGATGAACCGTTGGTGCCTCAGATGGGGGCTGAAGCCGATGCAGATATGATCAGAAGATCCTCAGGAGACGCACGGAGCGCTGCACATTATATCTTTATTACCGTCGATCGTGCTCCCATGATGACACCCTAATGAGGAGCCTAACAATTAGGAGGGCGTGCATGTGTGTGTGTGTGTGTGTGTGTGTGTGTGTGTGTGTGTGTGTGTGTGTGTGTGTGTGTGTGTGTGTGTGTGTGTGTGTGTGTGTGTGTGTGTGTGTGTCTTTAAGGAGCATATCAGATGAGGCTTTTATCAAACATAGAATATGATTGAATTCCTCTGTCATTTACAGTTAACCAGATCATGGGCAGATGGGTGCACGTGTGAACTGCAAAGAGCAGAAACTGAGCTCCGAGCTCTGAGCCCAAGTTCAGGCTCTGGTTCTGCATGAGACAGGTTTGCCATGACTATAAATACATATCTATTCTGCAAAGTAAATGAGGTTTAGACAAGGTTTTCTAGACATCAGAATGTCCAGAAGGGTAAAAAGGAAATGGGTCTCATGTCAAGTGGACATGTTTTGATTTTTACAGGGATAAATATCAATCTGAGCATTATTTCAGTATTAAAATGACAGTGAATCGATTTGCTGGCCTTCCTCTGATTTACATTTCATAATTGCTCAAGTCAAAATAATGAATTTAAAGCAGAATAAATCAACAATATTGACTACTTGCAAATAAAAGGTGTTTTTTTTTAACTCCACATGAACTTATTGACGTTCACAGACACAAACCATCTCAAGATGTACAAAAAGAAGAAGATTATTCTGCATTTAAACAACATTTTGCCATTAAGTGTTGAGTGTGTTCACCATGACTCTGAAACATCATCAATTATTACCGCCGTCTTTAAGTCATCCCATGAATTTTCTCCTCCTTGCTGGAATAATTTGTATGATTAGATGGTTTTACAGCCAGAAAGGAAAGACATCTGCATTAATTATGTATCTGATAAATCTGGGACAGAAGAAAAGAAAACAGCAAACTGTTTTTAAGACGCTCCAGAAATAGAAAAATTAATGAGCCCAGTGGAGGAGTAGAGTGGCTCTTTGCTACCACCTTTAGGCAGTAAAACGTCATTACACATTCTTAGCAACCGTTTTCTGCTTTTAGTGATAAAACAGATAGTGGTTAGTTTAAAGGAGCTACCAGAGATGACACAAGCACTTATATTCACCTTGAAATTGGACAAGTCTTTGTCACAAGCTGTGCACCTTAATTATAGTGCTATTTCAAGGTGTTAGGGTGATGACATCATCTGACCCTTTTTTGATCAGGCAGAGCATGTAAAGCATTAAAGAAATTCTTGAACCAAACAGTCTACCTCTTTATAACAGTATATAAAATAATTTATTCTTAAACACATGACTACGTTCAGCACTACTACAATACACAATTCTACCACATGGTGGCACTACAGAGCAAGAGTACGTCTTCCCGGTAATGCAGTACTGTTCAGTATACTCAAATATGCAGATTGTAACTGATTAATATCTAAATAAAATCTAAGCTATTGGATCATTCCATCGTCTGTGGTTTTTTGCTTTACACAGTAAACTCCCTGTCTGTCTGTCTGATCAACACATAAATTGTGCTTAAAGCGATGTGCGAGCAATATACTGTGGTGACGTCATCCAAATGAACATACAATTAATGTGGAAAGTGCAAACATGAGGCTGTAAAGAGGTCTAGATTGATCCAGCCAGAAAAGTCCCCGCATGTATTTTGGTGTCTAAATCTAAACAAAATCCAGAAAGAAGAAGAAGAAAAGAAAAAAAAAAAAGTTAACAAAAACAATGTTCCTTAGGAAAGGAAAGGCAAGATCAAACAAAACTCGGTGCTGACCATAGACAAAAACACAAAAACCGTCTGTGGAAAATCACAAGAAGACACTAGACCAGACACCAAACTAATACTGGCATCAAAGTGGTGAAAGCAGCAGGTTTTAAAGGCTGGGTGATCACAGAACAGAGAGCAGGTGTGCTCATTACAGGTATTCCACACAGCTGGTCGCTCTGCCAGGGAGGCAAAGGAATAAAACAGAGGGGAAAGACCACAAAGGGAAATGAAGCGACATGACCATGACAATGTTTTCTTTCCTTGCTTTTGTAGTTATGTCTTTTTCATATTTTTAAAAAGTTAAAAACAACAACAACAACAACAACAACAACAACAACAACAACAACAACAACAACAACAACAACAACAACAACAACAACAACAACAACAACAACAACAAAACTACCAAAAATAAGTGACAACACAAAAGTTACAGTCCCAATTATTCCTGGAAAGGATTCTGCATCTTTAGGGAGCGACAGTAAAGCAAACACAGCCCCCCCCCCCCCCCCCCC
>BJFM01000250.1:9773-44274 GCA_016586285.1 Arothron firmamentum | reverse complement strand
AAAAAAATTTCCTTTGGGTTGAGAAATGGACAATGTGGTGGAAGGTATAGTACTGTAAATGGTGGATGGTGTTGAAACCAGCTGTGGATCAGAACACAGCAGTGGAATGACACATTGTCCCAGATGACAATGTACTGAATGGTTTGGTCATTTATTGTGACGAGATGGTGCAATCTGTCCAAAAATTTTAGAATACGATGAAGATGGACGACCCCATTATGTGAAATGGCAGCACAAAGTTTTACAAAACAGGTTTTTTGAGGACCCAAATGCAGACACTGACAGGAGGTGCTCTGTGAATAAACCCTTTTATTAGGGTACAACAGGAAAAACAGAAAACACTCCGGTTGGAGAGAAAAACAGTCTTCTTCAAACAAAAGTTTTTTCAGGGGGGTGCTGCACCACAGGGTAACCACAACAAAGCTCAAACCTCCTCCTAAGGAGCATGGCACTCCACTCTGACAAAGACAAAAACTCACGTGGGTCAGCAATCCAGAGCAAAAGGCAAAAATCCACAATTTGAGGAGGGAGCAGGTTACCAGTCCGCAGATGACAAAACAATCCAACGCTGGTGCTCGGGTGCAGCTGCCTCTCATTCTTCTCTGATTGCTGATCAGCCACAGCTGCACCCCGTCACCAGCAATGATCCAGTTTGCCACGCTCCCTAGTGGACAAGACAAAGAAGGGCACAGAAAACAAACACCAGAAACCAAATGCAGAACCCTAACACAAAAACCAAAAAGCCAAAATGTGAAACCCTAACAACAAAGGGTGATGTTAGCCCCATGCTGCCGTGGGACATTGATTATAGCCCTGTGGCCAAAGATATTTCTGCCTCTCCTTCATGCTTTACTGAGGTTGAGCCCTGCCTCATCAATGTAAATGAATTCATGAGCGCTGACCTCAGCATCCATCTGTAAAACTCTCTGAAATACAGCAAAAGACAAAATTATGTAGTTCAGCATAGGTCTAGTATACAGTACATATAAAAACGGTTGTAATGTGAAGTAACATCACAATGCTAAAATGAACAATACATACTCATGCCACAGCTGTTTCATCCTTTCAGAATCCCACTCAAAAGGCACTCGATAAAGTTGTTTCATTTGAACTTAAACTCTTTTCAAGATGCGTCCCAGTGTTGTCGGAGAGACCTAATGGACATTACTGAAAATGGCATTGTCACCAATAATGTTGGCTTGAAATTCTCTGAGCCTCATGGCATTATTGGCCAAAACCATGTCTATGATCTCATTCTCTCTCTCTCTCTCTCTCTCTCTCTTGTTCTGGTATGAATATGGGCCCTTCCTCCCTGTCATTCTTGGCCCCAGATCCTATATAGAAAAGAAAATACATGTAAGCTACTGTAAAAGAACACAGTAAGAGATATCAAAAGTGCTGATACACTGCATACAACACAGTGAGCAGCTGATTATGTAACTGTTCACAGATTTATTTATTTTTTAACCGAAATCCTTATGACGGATGCCACTGTAAATCTGCTAAGATTTGTGTGACCTCTTACAGTAATCCAGCCTCCCTCAGCATCAATCCACAGTTAATGATGTGATCCACTAGTGTTGCACAAATTTCATTGGTCAAATTTGGTCCTCTTCTTTTTATCTTGCTTCAGGTCTTCCTCTTCATGTTCCTCTTCCCCAACCTCTACCTCCTACTTGTCCTCCACAGATTCCCCCTCTCACCCTCACTCTTCTTCTTCTGACTTCTTCCATTTTGGTTGAAAGCAAGTTAACTCACCTGCTGCATTTTTATTGTGCTCAAACCTGATTGGTGTGTCTACAATAGACCAATCATGTCTTTGCTCACCTGTTGTGTGTGTTTAACCAATTGGCTAAAGGATATGGTGAGTTATCAGTCTTTGCTTTGGAAGAAAGCAAGAAAGTGGCACCGTGATTGACATCTGTGTCTAATATAGACAAGTGTGTTTAGTGTTTGTAAGTCACTGTGTGTATTCTTCTGCAAAAAGTGTGAAGCTGACTTTGTGTTTATAGTAGTGAATATCTGGTCCAATGTTTTGTTCCTTGAGTGTAAGATTTACAATTGTGTAAGACTTTTGATTTTAGTGTTGCAAACAAAAAAACTGTAATATGCATTGAAAATAATTGTTATTATTAATGGATAAAATTAAAATTGTTGCAGCTCATGATGTGATAAAATGCATAACAATATTCACCCAAACATGTACAAACTTCACCCAAACATGTACAAAATTAAATTCACTAAATAACTGGTGGGAGTGGGTTGTAATTGTAATGTATTTTTTTCTTTCAACTGTAAAATGGCACAGTTTTCGGAAAAAAACATTTCTAAAAACATTTATGGTGCTTGCACATATGTGTATATCTGTTTGTGCATCTGTTTGAGCATCTGTTTGTTCATGTGTGGGAGAAAATTCATGCCAAGAACATGAAATACTTTTGTTCACGTTCAAAAAAATCAAATCACAACAATAACCACATCATGTCAATGACATCATATCTCTTTACACATCTGGGATAGAAGTAAGAGTACATTTGGGAAGAATTGGGAATTGTGTGTGTTCCTGTATCGGTTAACTATGACCTTTATTGATGCTTTGCCTGCATTTACCATGATAACTGGAGGTTAAAAAGAAACAAGAATATGATGAAACTGAGGAAACTTTTGATGGTGTGCCATCAATTATTCTTAAATTCCTGCACTATGGATAACAGGTGGTGCTGGAGCCTGTTCCAGTTGTCACAGGGTAATGAGCAGAAATATACACACTGGACACACAACCACGATTCGCTTTCACTGAGGGGCAGGTTCAAACTTGTGTGCTTGCTTATGGACAGGGGGAGAAAATCAGCATCCTGTGGAAAGCACAACATGCAAATTACAAACAACGGCCTTCTGGTTTTATACTTGTTGGAAAACTGATAGCAGAACTGTTATTCAACTTGACCATGTTATTGCAGATGATGTAGCATTGCTATATTAATCCTATCATAATTTTGATCAATTTTTTTTTGTTTGTTTGTTTGCTTTTTGACCAAATGTATAAATTCATGCAAACAGAGCTTCTGGTGTTTCTCTAAACACCAGAAGGGTGTCATGGAATACAACAACACAAGATCCCTGCTGCCCCTTTCAAAAAAGGATGTGGGTATAACTTAAATCAGGAATGAATGCTTGTGTCTGGCCACAAGTGATAAACAAGCACTTCCAGCATCGTCACATAGGTGGAAGAGTCGAGGACAGAGATATACCTGTTAAACATTAACCATTCAACATATTTTTTAAATTTAAAACACATTGGACGGGCAAATAAAAGATCTTTTTCTTTAGAAGTGAATAAACCAATAAACAATTTGTCTGGGCAGCATTATGCATCAATATTATAAATATGCTGAAATTTTGTGTGGACAAAGAACAACACCATTAACAAAATATTTAAATACTGCAAGAACAAATCTAGTTTTAGGATCTTCCTACAGGTTCTGCATTTTAGGCTGCATTTTTTGGATGTATGGCAACGCTCCCCATAGTTAACAGTGACAACCATAACAGGTGCAAATATAAATATAAAGTAAAGGCATTTCACTGTATATGTGAAGAAAATTACAAAGTTCACAGTGAACTAGAAGAACAATTTATTTATTTATTTTAAAACACACTTTTACTATTAGAATCAAAGTCATTAATGTCACAAAATATAATAATCTACAGGTTTAGCATAAAAGTACTTATAATTTCCACCTAATTTTGACTTCCATTCTGCTTTTACAGTGTTGTTCTGCAGATGAGGAATGTGTGTGTGTGTGTGTATGTGTTAGTTGTGACAAGGACTAATGACTAAATCAACCAGACTCCATCGCCCTGTCGCCCCGTTCCCCTACAAATGTCACCTGTTCCCGGCCAGTGATTTGCATAATGCAAAGCTTCTCAGTCGTAACGGTCCGATTAGCGGCGGGGAGCGCTAGGACCATTCCTGACGCACCAAGCCATTAAGTGCTCCCTTTTGCTGGGAGCAACTGTGATTAACTGAGTGGGGGAGGTTGGAGGGTTGGGGGTAGAAAAAAAAGAGGGGAGGCAGCCTGAAAATGTTCCCATTCAGGTCATATTAATTACAGACAGACAGGTCGGTGTGCTGCTGACAAAACCAGCTGATAGCACAGAGAACAGGAGCATGAGAGGAAGGCTGGAGAGCAGGGTGGGACTGGGCAAGATCAAGGCGGCTCTTATGGTGACAATAAAATCTAGAAATTAGCACATTACAAAAGATTGAATAAATAAATAAATATGGCAAAACCAAACATCTGACTAGTAACGTTATCGCATTTATACCTAATCATCATCAAAACTTCTAATTTATCAAGTATCCACTTCTTATTACAATAAGCACATTAACACAGAAAAAAAGAACAGAAAAAGCAAAGAAACTAATTCAAAAGTAAAACGTAACAACACAAGTCTACACGAAGTGGAACGCAGTTTCCTAAAAGGAACTGGAAATATTCAGTCCCTTCCATATGATTAGCCAAAGAATTTATTTTTGATCTCTCTGCCTTATTTAATGTTACATTTTTAAATGCTCCATTCTGCCATAGGTAAACTTATGATAATATTTTCAGAATAAAGCATTTACCATTTTTTAGTGTTGTTTTTTTCCCCCTAGACAAATCTATATTTTATTTGTATTGCTGAGTTTAAGTTGGCTGGAAAATGATCCCAATTTGTTCATCTTAAGATTTGAGAATCATGATTAATGTCCTGTTTTTATAGCCCTTATTCTAGAGTCATTTGCAGAAATAAAGCACATCAAGAAAACACTATTACTGTTACTATTACTTCCCCATACATGCCAGTGCTGAACCATTCTCTTCCTCTTCTTCATATGCGTCTTCAAGATCAACCTTTCTAAGTCCAGTTGCCTACAAACTCTAACTTTGGACTTCTTCATGTGGCTCTGGGAGTGTGTGGACCACCACCAACCAAGAATGATTTGAGTTAAACATTCTACTGATTAGTTTTTTGTCAAAAAACAAACCATAAGGATGATTGCTAGGACTAGTTGTTACAATCCCTGAAAACCACCACACCAGTTTAGAGACGTAGCTGTAGGTGGGGTTGTGTTGAGTAATGACAAGAACAGAGACATTACTTGAAGGATTTGTATCGGTTGCTGTGGCCGTACAGTTGTGCCAATGACCATCAATACGACGCATCGTCAGTTGTGTACCCCAAGCTCGTTGGGTGTTTTGATCCTCTATCACAAAACATCATCACCCTAGACTGGCTTACCAGGCTGAACAGGCCTGGGCGTGTGTCGCATTGGAATTGTCGTTGAACTGGACGACAAAGCCAATGCAGCAGACCTCCACTGGACGAACCTTTATATGCCAGCGCCAGTCCTCTGCTTCAGATGGCTTTAGCTCAACAATGAAAACTTTCTAGCATAATAATAATAATAATAATAATAATAATAATAATAATAATAATAATAATAATAATAATAATAATAATAATGTTTAGTCAAATAGTTAACCCTTAATGCAAAACCATTATTTTATTTATTGCTCTATATGTTCTGTATTAAATGCTTTTACAATGAGACAGGATGCTAAAACTCCTTTCTTTTCATGTTTTTAGCTCTAGTTTTCACTTACCATTTTTGCCTCAGTGTTTGACAGATGAGGCAGGGATAAGAGGATGAGAGGGGAGATGTGTTGCACTTCACTTCTCTTTCTAATGTCGCTGGCTGCTGGGAAACCATGTGGAAAACTAAAGACTATTAATGCTACAAACAAATCTCTGGTAAAATGGAAGCTCTTTTACATGTTTTAGTGCACGAGTTGAGGGCTTAATGACATGTAGAGAGAAAGAACCCACAGCGAAATGGGAGCAGGAAGATGAATATTAAAATGAAAGCAAGATGGAATGGTGGTAATAAGAAGAGGAGAAGAATGTCACTATGAAGGAGGTCCTAGATAATTTGGATAGAAAGGAGGACAAGGTAGAGAGGAGATGGATGATGAGGGAGAGCAGCATTCTATGAAGAGGACAGCAGGCAGGGTTAAAAAAAAATATGATAATAATATGGGAATAGGAGAAAATGAAGACATAGTTATATAGGGAAAGTGAAGTACTTTGACTTAATTACTAGTAATTATATCACTGCAAGGAGCATAATTGAACCTTCACCACCTCTGACACAAGTCAGAAGACTTCTCCCTCAGAGCGTTGCTTTGGAAAAGAAGGCAGGTTTGGTTGAGAAATCAGAAAGGGCTCATTAGTAACAGCTGGGATTACTAGCAAAACTCTACCCAAATCATGCAGATTGTATGAAACGTGTGATCAATTTATTTTGCATCAACAAAGCCACAAAGCACATGTGTGTTGGTCATTTGATGCACATTTTCTCACACTGGACCAATTTAGAGCAGGTGCAATGACACAACAGCATGTTAGTAAAACTGGACTGGTCTTTATAAGTATGTCAACATTTCTGGAGTAAATTCAAGCTCCACTTTATAAAGTACCATCTAATTGTTAAATTATGAAATAACAGCAAAATTTTGATGAAATCAAAGGTTAAGGGGTCTGCAGCCTTTAACGCTCAAAGTAATCTCCCACTTTACAACTACAATAAAAAAAACAACTAACACAAATAAAATGCACTTCAATACTTAAAATTTATTTTCCCAGGGCACACAGAACCACAGCATAAGGATGAAAGAGCCACATTCTGCTCCGGAGCTGCTCTATGGCCACTACAGTAGGGCCTGGCCTAGAATAAGCTATCGTCCCTACGCAAAGATACAAAGATATCTTTAAATTTAGATTTGTCCTGCTCCATTCACGCACTCTGTCTTGCTCGCTCACTCCAGCAGATCTCTTTACCTGCATTGTACCTAATTCAAGAGAAGTTGAGAGGGGACCACACCTTTTCAGTTCCTATCCCCAAAACCTTCGACTCCAAGATGTGGACTCACTTCTGGTTTTTGTTTCTCTTTGACTTTTAACCGTGTATGAAATACTGCTTTTTATCAATTTTGGTTTGTCTTTGTTTGTTTTTGTCTTCACTGATTTTAAGTATTGGGTTTTATAATTTTCTGCTGTGTACAGCACTTTTATGCACTGTTTTTAAATTGCTTAGCTAGCTAGCTAGGTAAGTTGATTGATTGATTGATTGATTGATTGATTGATTGATTGATTGATTGATTGATTGATTGATTGATTTAGTATGAAATTGAATGAACATTATTTAAAATAAGCAGCCACTTTCTGACATTTACCTCCCAGTATTTTATTTTTAGTGTTAGATGATGGTTTTTAACTAGCCCTAGGTTGATAAAAAGTTTTGGGAGAGACAAGGGCTCACATTTAGAATAGTGACAGTATCCATAGTGAGTGGACAGAAAAATTCTTTAAACACAGAAGAGCTTCCACAGTCGACTCTGATTCCCCTTTAGAAGAAGTTAGCTGCATTTTCAGTTATTAACCTGCAGCACTGGAGAGAGCTTGAGCATACGCAATCCAAGTCTTAAGTAAGTCTTCAGTGATAGCATCACAGTGTCGGAATGAAAAAGAAGCGCTCCCATTAGATGTCCACCAAGATAGATAGACTATAATGGGCTGTTGGGGGTGCGTTTGGTCTTTTGGCCTGACGCTTCCATCAGATGTGATCTCAGGGTCGCTGCCATGAATCAGGCAGTGGTGCGATGTCATTGGTCATTCTGACAACTGAACAAAGCCCAGCAACTGGGAAGGGACAGATGCTGCTAATGGAGCCAGATTAGAATGTGTGCTTTGTAACTCATACTGGCACTGTTGGAGTAGTTCAGGTAAATGAGTGGGGTCAGTTTTGTCTGAGATATCTCAGCAGGGCATTGTAGGCAAGTAGCATAAGTTAGGTTGTAAACTGTATCTGTGGCTGCCCTGTACGCATTAAAATTCTGATAATATGATGTGTGCGTCTGGTGTGTTAGCTTGTGTTAGCTATGAGCTTGGTGATGCGTGAGTGGCGGAGTTGATAAGAAGCTGATAAGGCTTTAAGGACTAATGGCTTCTACTAATGAGAAAACTGCCTGTGATTATGACAAATAGGCAGAGAGCAGCAGGCTAAGCAGTGACACACAGCAGCTATTGTTACACAGCCACGGCATCTCATTACAACGCCTCCTGATAGACCTCCTCCTCTACTCTTGATAGACCTGCCTCCACCTCTTCTGGAAAACTCCTAATGGAACCATCGATTACCTAAATCTGCAATTATAAATTTACACTTAAAACACCAAAGTTGAGACAGTCCAAAACAAAGTAAGAAAATTAAAATCCCCTCCGGTGTTCAGACAAAGAATTACATTATTAAATTAAAAATCTTTGTATTGCTGCCACTGATATATTCTACTTTGTCACATTTTTGTCCTGACAGCATTGATTTTGATGTACCACTGATGATCCCTGACAATCTACTGTCACTAATCTTTGATTTACTAGTGCATTAACACTTTAATAGAATATGTAGTATACAGTATTCGTAGTCCTTAATCTCCACTACTTGCTTAAGACCCAAAGATCACCTTTTAACCTTACTCCTCGCCATCCAACCCTCCTTTCTCCTCTCTTCCAGTCTTTTACCTTCCTTCTTTCTCCCTGCATTTACCCCCCCCCCCACACACACACACACACGCACACACACACACACACACACCACCCCCAATCAAACTCATTTCACCATGAGATTATAAATGGAACCTTGGGAAAATGTGATAAATCAATTAATCATTTGTAGCTGTGTAGCTTAATGAGTGAACCGAGGTGTCATAATGAGTTTGTGCACTATCAATCATTAAGGTGCAAGTTAGCAGATAAATATGCAGCTGATGAGAGCGCAGACATGGCTCCAAGTCTGCCCAGTTATGAATAAAAAAAAGAAAATCATAATACTAATGTGCATTAATGAGCTGTTCTTTATGGTTTTTTTTTTTATTTACTATTCTTCATGATTATTTGAATAACTTCATAACAGTTGAATAACAGTTTAAAAATTATATTATATTATATTATATTATATTATATTATATTATATTATATTATATTATATTATATTATATTATATTATATTATATTATATTATATTATATACATGTCCAGGGTGTCTGCCTTACAGCACCCCTCAACCTCTCACTGATTGTCAGTTAACGAATTATTTGACTGTTTGATTTTTTACAGTAATGTTATAATTTTAAAAAGTTGTAATTAAAAGACATTTGATATATTGCTAGTGCCTAATTTTTTATTATTATTATTATTATCACTTTATATCGCTATAATTTTTTTTGTTTGTTTGGGGTTTTTTTTTTGTGTGACAGTGAGTGTAAATTGCTCAAAATCGCCCCTGCTCAGCAAGATTCAGCAGACAGTGCACTTCTAAAGATTTCTACAGGAGTATTATCTAGAGCCAGACCTGATGCAAACTTTCTACTGTTCCATGGAGTGTGCTGACATATTGCATTATAGTGTGGTATGCTGACTGCACAGTAAAAGGTAGAAAAGCCCTGCAGGGGTCAAAATATTGGTGCAAAAAAAAAATAAAAAATAAAAAATCACCATCTCCCTGCCCACCCTGGTAGACATTGCAGACTCTTGTGGGCTGAACACGGCAAGGAGAATCCTCCTTGATCCAACTTACCCCAGCCATAGCTTATTTAACCTGCAGAAGGTATAGGGTTTGGTAGGCCACCCACTAACTAAACTGACTCAGAGACAGGTATACACATAGTTAAGGTTGATTCATTTACACTAACTCAACACAAACTGGCATAAAATAAAGTCTCAGCTCAGTCGCAATCATTCCAATGCTAAAAAAAAAAGTGTCATGAAGCAGAACAGGTATTCATTATCTTTGTTCTTTTGCTCATTGAAAAGGTCTGCATGTGTATATGTTTTACATCCATATTTAACAGAAAAATATGACTGAAAATTTCCCAACTTCACCAAAAAATTTGCCAACTTGTCCACTCATGCATGGTGTCTCATATTTGAAATGCATTCCTTTAAA
This sequence comes from Arothron firmamentum, assembly GCA_016586285.1. Classification (NCBI taxonomy): domain Eukaryota; kingdom Metazoa; phylum Chordata; class Actinopteri; order Tetraodontiformes; family Tetraodontidae; genus Arothron; species Arothron firmamentum. The sequence continues at coordinate 34,226 of BJFM01000250.1, read as the reverse complement.
TTTAAATTTATGTGTGGACTAAAACCTCTAGCTGGTGCTGATTTAATCACGTCTGCTAGAACAGAAAGATCGGCTCACAGTTTACCACTGCAGCACATAGATGTTGTGCTTAGCTCTGTCATCACAACGAGCTTAGGCAGAGGTTAAATAAATGGAGCACTTATTACCAGCCTCGGTCTGAGGAGTTAAGTTAACTCATGCATATATAACACTTGCGTTTAAAGGGTGTGTGTGTGTGTGTGTGTGTGTTAAAAAAGAAGTAGGGTCAAGGAAGAGGTCACCAGCCCATAACATGTCTGTGTGTGTGTGTGTGTGTGTGTGTGTGTGTGTGTGTGTGTGTGTGTGTGTGTGTGTTTGTGAGGTATGTTAATGGTCTTTCCATCCCAGGAAATGCCCGAGTGAGCAGCCTAAATTATTGAAATCACAACCTATATGCTTAAAGCCATTATCAGATTCATTTTCATAAAGACTCCTTCAAAGTGGGTTTCTGAAGATCAGGACACACCCCCATCCCAAATGTGTGTTTATGTGTGTGGGTCCAGTGTTCCTTTAAGTTCCACATAAGTCAAAATGGGAAATCTCGTCCCAATATCAGGCCCTGCAGTATTGACAACCAGTTCACTCAGCTGGTTTAGGATGTTACTCAGCTCACTCAGAATGTTATGTGTAAATTTAAAGCATTCACACACGTATATGACAAGCCACACACATTTACATGAAGACACGCACACAAACAAAGCCTTAATTGATGAGCTCATTAACGTCTTTTATGAGAAAATTGATTTCAAATAACCACTTTAATCTGTCGGCCAGGAAAAACAGGCAACAATGCAAATTGAAGCAGCTAAAGTACATAATCAAGCAAGTAATTTATAGATTTCACTTTCACTAATTAATAATTAGAGATTGGAAGGGGTAGTAGTTTGGTTTTGTGTGTGTGTGTGTGTGTGTGTGTGTGTGTGTGTGTGTGTGTGTGTGAGTGAGTGAGTGAAAGCTTTAATGTGGGTCTCTTCGGCATCTGCTATTATTAATTAATGAGTTTTAGTCCAATAGGCAACCTATTAGTCATTATGAATCTCTCTCTCTCTCTCTCTCTCTCTCTCTCTCTCTCTCCCTCACTTTCTCTGTCTCTCTCTCTCTCTCTTTCTCTGTATGTGTGAGAGGGGGAGACAGAGAGGCTGCTTATGGTAGGAAAAAAGAAAAATGCAGAGAAATCAGAAGCAAATTAATTTCATTTCACTCAAATGGTTATCCTAGTCCCACTATGTTATACAAATAGCTGGCGGTTTAGTCCATGTGCAGACAATCAGCAAACTTCAGTGGTTCATTTAAGTGTTTAAAAGTCACATAAACTGGGACTGTTCCCCATTGATGGGACAAGGGCGGTAGTCCCAGTTCACTTCAGCCCATTCTATAGAGGACTGGACTGAGAGACGGTGGGTTTCTAATTCAAAGTCCAGTTGTGGACTAAAAATTGTAAAGTGGACTTGTTGCTTACCACCCCTTCAAATCTCATTACAAATGCTATGAACACCTGTCCAGGGCAGTTGACTCACTCTTGCCACAATGATGCTTGAGACTGTGTTCATTCTACTGTATGATTATGAATACTAATGTGTGTACTAACAGAATGTAAAAACTGTCATTTCCTTAATAAAGTATGCTTCTTCTTCACTCTTCATCATCGTCATTGCCTCCTTTGTCTGTTTTCTTTTTTGATAGAAATGCACAGAAATATAAAGAAAAGCCATAGGATGAACACAGTCTAAGCGTTTTGTAAAATTTGCATCACCTGTTATTCATGTAACATGAAGGATAATTGACAGACTGTACTTTCCTTGCTTGATATATTACTCAAAAACCTACAAGTACACAACTCAAGCACAGTATAATGTAACAAATGTTGAAGTAAAGTAAATTATAGTCCATCATTTGGATAAAAATTATTAGCGTCAATCAACTACACAAAATAAAGACCAACAACAAAAAGATTAAAGTCTTCTGCTCAATACTTATCAAGATATTTGATATAAAACTTAATAAATGTAGCATAGCAAGTGCAAATATGAATCAGATATAGAATTTTTTGTTATATTTTTTATTTAGAGAAACAAAAGTGATAGTTGTCAAGAATAATTAATTTGCTGATACAAACCTGAAGCTTAACAGGTCACAGGCCATGCTGTATAGAGTTTTTGATTCAATCAAGGAGCACCAGAGCACTATTTAATCTTTTTTATCAGACAGCACATTCACCCCCCCCAAACACACACGCACACGCAGACACAGACACACACAGACACACAGACACACACACAGACACACACACACACACAAACACACACACACACACACACACACCCAAGTGTATAATTCCAGTATTAGCGGTGGTATTAGCTAGAGTGGGGCAGGTGCTTAACACCAAAAGGACTGAAATCACTTCCCAAGGGAACGTTTTATACAATATGTGTGTATGAGTTTGTGTGTGAGTGCTGAGTGGTAGATAGTAACCATTGTCAGCAGCCCACCTCTCTGATTTCTGTGTGTAGCTTAAGCTGGAGGAAGTGTATGGGCCACTGAGGGGTGATGACTCCCCCCCAACTGTGTTGATTTAATGTGGAGAATTGGCTGCTGCTGTATTGAATCAGAGTTCGGGACCATATTGTTTGGCTGCAGGGGATTACACGTTTAGCGGCGAGTGATCTGGCTTCAGTTATAACGCCGATCACAGGGAGAAGCAGCTCTTATCAGCCACTGGGAGCCCACTCTCTGCCACATTCACAAGCCTCCAATACACTTTAATTGAATTTCTTTTTAGAGACAGAGAAGCTCAGACAGCTCATGGCATTCAATTTACCACCCCGCCCCGTCAACGTTTAGATCCCTCACCCCTCTTCCCCTCCAGGAAAAAAGGACGTGCTTTCTCGCTACAAAGGGAAACTTGCAAATACCATATTTATCTCTGTTCCCTCTCTCTGCCTCACTATTCTCTCGCTCCCCTATCCATGTCAGTTATTATATCATTTCAATGAATACTTACCAGGAAATGGGCTTATCTCAATGGCAAAATATCTTTTTCTTTCAGGCGTTGATTTACTGTGTTTAAAGCCCACGGCAAGGACAGACAGACTGTCAGCTCTCGCAGCAGTAAAGCAATGATGCTATCTGCTGTCAGGTGCAATACTGATGAATGGAGAGAAGGGAATGGAGGATGGAGAGATGGGAGTGGAGGATGGAGAGACAGATGAGAGAGTGGTGAAAAGAGTATCCAACAGGGAGAGGGGTGGGAGAGGAAAAGGCCTGATAGAAAAAGAAAGAGAGGATAGGGAAGGGATGAGCACAAGCTTTTAGCAAAACAGCGAGAAGTAGAAAAATAAATTGATTAAAGGAGGAATGGAGAGGGAGTAGGTGAAATGAAAAATGGCACGATCAGGAGTAGCTTTACAGAGCATAACTGTTGTTTTTCCACACACACATATATATGTGTGGTTTGTCATTGTTGTGGTTTATTTATTCATTTAGTTCTTTCACCAGCTTCACCACTTCTGTTCAGAAATGAAGAAAGGTCATGACATTTCCACTAGATCAGAAAGACCTTATATCACTGATTTTGCATCTAGTATGGGAACGTAGCAACAATTTCATTGCAAAGGAGCACACAAAGACAACAAATGCAAATATATGTTCTTCAATTTTCTTCTCCATAGCACATGATGAAAGCAAAGTCAGTGAATAAAATATTCAGCAAAAGTTTTTTTGGACACTCAGTAACTTCGCTCATTTAGGGAATTTTCTCATTTTGATTTTTATACTTTTCTTTATTATTTAGACTACCATACCAGCTGATGGCAACACTATGGCAGCAGTCTCACCAAGTAAATGAAGAAAGCAAATCAGAATCCAAAAACTGTGACCAAATTATGAGCACAGAAGGGACACACTGTTTTACTAATGTTACAGTTGACCAGTTACACTAATGTTGAGGATATCAAGTGGTTCATTTCAGAAATGTAGAAGGTTTACATTGAATATATGCGAGGTCTTGACTATTAAAGGTGCAACAGTAGCCTAAGTTGCTTGAGTTAGTGTTATTTAGCTAGTGGAAAGTTTTTAAGCTCGAGAGGCACCATGGAACCTTCATTTTGATTCTAGAAAAATAAGGAAACATTTCCAACCTTTCTTATGGGGCGAATTAAGGAAGAAAAAAATGCAATGGAATGTTAAAACAAAATGCCAGGACAATACCCTACTTATCTGTCAGAAATGATTTTAAACCATTGAGGTGGATTCTAATTATGTCTGATTTCTGTTACAGAAAACCTTTTTTTTATATGTAAGTGTACTTTGTGAAACGAAAGCTGTATAATCTGCAAATAAGTGTGCATATCATTGTAGCTGCTTTGAAAGCTGTTGTTTGACTTCCAAACACTGTATGTTGCGATCATATTAGAATTTTTTTTTCCTCTCATACATCAGTCATTACAACTTTTGTCACAAATACTCTTGGCAAAGGGATTTGGATTTAACAAAGGTAAAACTCAAGACAACAGAAAAAAGATGGAGACTGAAGTTAACTCCTGGTGGTGGTACACTAAATTATAACCATTCAAATCTCTGGAAATAATCCTTGGAATCTACCTCAACATGGCTGCAGTGTAGAGCAGTTATTTTACTTTCATACTGACCAGTCGAGTGGCCTCGAGATACACCAACACACACACAAACGTGTGTATGCATCCATCTCATCTGGCCAGCATAATTCCATTCGTCTGGTCCAGCAAGCAGGCTGCTAACTCCATGAATTATTACAATCCCTTAAAGGCATCTGGGGTGCTGCAGCAATGGGAGGCCCCTCTGTCTCTGTGTGTCCAGCGTGTGACCTCCATATACCATTTAAGTTACGATGGAAGATGAAATAGTCACACACTCCTGGACACACACATACACACCCCTCCTTTTTCTCTTATCAGAGTATGTGTATCTTCTATCTTCAAATAATGTTTTGTCTCTTTCATTGTGCTATCATACTGCTACAAATGGAAAAAACGGCATTTCATTTCTCTCTCTGGGGTTTTTTAGCAGTTCATTTTTTTTCGGAATGTGAAAGTGTGTTGTATTTGGCACAGTAACTGTGGCAGACAGATGGCCATTTCTCTCCCTCCTACCATGTTGAACATTGCCTAGAAAGATCATCGGAGCAAAAAATGGATTTCATTTCAGCTTGTATTACAGGATTTAAAGTACAGAAGACCCTCTGTAATCTCAAAGCCCATTGTATTATTCTGTGCAGATTGAAGTGGAGTTTTTGAAGTGGAGGCAGACTTTTCTTTTAGTGAAATGGAGCTAGACTCACAACACAGAGGGGGTTTTCTACGCTTGAAGCTGCATCAATGCTAGTCTGCTGGGTTTTTAAATGAAGTGAAGTGATTTCAGAGGTGTTTGACAGAGCTGAAGCGATATAGTAGTGTCTTCAGTCCATTGGCCCAACATTTATTTACTGTCCTGCAGGATTGATTGATCACAAGAAGTATTTAGTGTGTGTGTGTGTGTGTGTGTGTGTGTGTGTGTGTGTGTGTGTGTGTGTGTGTGTGTGTGTGTGTGTGTGTGTGTGAGAGAGAGAGAGAGAGAGAGAGAGAGAGAGAGAGAGAGAGCAAAAAAGAGACAGACTAGGTAGTTCATTTAATGCTGGGCTTCCTTTTTCTTTCTTTTGCTTGAAATATGTAATGAAAATATGAAAAGGTCAGTGTTCTAGTGAGTTTCAAGAATGATTTATGACACTAAAGTTAAAACTGAAGGTGTTTGTTCTAGATTATTAGAAAGAATATTTTAAAAAATATTGTAAAAGTAAAAGCATACATGATAAGTGTGTAACTAGGGTTAGTTAACAGCCTTCTGTGAAAAGGGTCGTAGGACTGACTGAACTCTTTGGGACAATTTTTTTTTCTGCCTGAGATCTCAGGTTTTGTTTTTTGTTTTTTCACTTTTATTTGTTTGGTGTAATAATTTTTCCTGAGACATTGTGGTCTAATATATTTTTTCCGTCAATCATCAGCCATTGTTGGTGCATTATTTGGGGTAGTTATTGACCATAGAGTCCTCAAAGGGTCTAGAATCAAGATAACCCTCATTACTTTGGCTCTTTACCTGTTGCCTTGGAGAGGCAACTGTAAATGTGGGTAATAATTGCTTCAATAGAAAATGAAAAAGTTTTTAGGATTTAAGTAAGACAGGCTGAGTTGAATTAAAGCAGCAACAATAAATGACTCCTGGGAGGGGTTTTGGTGCCAAACAGATGCAACAAACATCACAGCTTTATCTTTCCTAATAGAAAAACATCTGCCTGAAATTTAAACAACCTGGATCATGAACTGAAGAATTATAGTTCAAGACTTGGTTGCCTGACATGGTTAATGGTCCTTCCTTTATCAGGGGTTAGCCATCAATTGTCTTAAGCTCTTCATTATGTCAAACTTATTTAAATCATTGCAGTCACATCAAGATGTTAAACCTGACAATATCATGTTTGGGCCGCGCAAGTGTAATTAGGTGATAGCTATTTGGACTTTACGGTGTCCTGAGGTAAAGTGTACAATTCTGGGAAACCAAACCATGTTGGGGAGGACAGATTTTTCATTTATGGAATTAATGGTCAGTATCAGTGTGTTTCTGTGCATTCTGACATCCAGCTACTTCAGTCTGAAGCACACATCTCCTTGTACAAAACCATGGTCCTTACAATTTCAACATCCACTAATAGTATTTGTTGTTATAATGTTACAGCCTTGGGCCTTTCTATGTGGCTCCTATGCTTTTACTGTGTCTGTGTGGGTTATCCCCTGGGACTCTGGTCTCCTTCCACAGTCAAAACACATCAACATTCAGTTGGCTGGAGGCTCTAATTTGCCCCTTGTTGTTTCATTCAGATTTTTTCTTTCTTTTATTGTAAATGAGTCACTCTATTTAAATGGACAGAAGTCAAACCCAAATATTGGCGCTCAGTCATAGCACATGCAAACTGGCTTTTGTGAAACTTCCAGAAACCCTTGCTGTGGAATCCACCGCAGCCTCTGCACACATTCTTCATTGTTATCTTAAATTGAATTGCTTGGTTGCTTTCTTTAATTATGCTGTAATCCATGAGAAAGGTGTGTATAGGTGAAGAGGTTGGGGGTGTGGGCTCTGATTGATTTCGTATCAAGTAATTACCATGATATTGCGGTCTTCTGATGGTATACGTTTAAATAAAATTCAAATTTGTTTTCCAAATTCTCTGATGTTTCAGAGAAGGTTTTTGACATCCAGTATTTGATCTCATCATTTTAATGTTTTGTGAAAAAATATCAGTGGGAAAAAGAGAACTCTACAGCCGTTTTAGACGTCAGCACTGGTGAGCAAACCTGTTACTGCTGACATCTGCCAACAAAATAAGGACAAAAGTTACAAACGTGATAAGACTGGCTCTACCTGAAAGTGTGCCAGGAGTTGAATGCTATGAAAATTCTCATCTGTGCTAGAATAAAGCTTGACCATACATGCATGCATCTGTGGGTTTTAGAGTGGACAGGCAAATAAAGTTTAGGGCAGCGTTTGTGTGATGATTGTGTGATGTGGATCCACTTACCAAGATGGAAAAACTTTTCCTCTGGGGCAGGTGTATTGGGCATTCACCAGAATTGACAAGACTGACCGCAATAAATACAGTACCCCCGAGTGAAATAGCTCTCCTGCGGTGTCAACTGCGGTTGTACATTAACAATTCAAACTGGCCTTTGTGCTTGTGATCAAACATTAAAGAGCAAATCAGACCTTTAATATCTTTTGGATGGAGCATTAACTGTTAAGTGAACTTAGTAACTCCATCTAAGCACTGGGTTAATGGGCAAGTCTTTAATGATGGAGAGATGGAGCACACACCCAAAAAATGAAAGACAAAAAAATTGGTAAGTGGTGGAGGATAATGATCGTTAAATTTTCATGTCATTAGATGGTGAAGGGCCACTCTGACCATACACAAGTGCTTGATGCATTAGCTATTATAGTCATAATTAAAGCCTGAAGTTACAGAGAGCGATAGACGAGGAGGGCTGTTTAAATTAAAGCTGGGAGCTGTTAGCTGATAAAACTTAATGGTGTATGAAAATTTAAAAGAATGTTAGCTCTATCTGCAGCAAAAGGTACGAACAGTATTAAGAAATCATCTCTTTCAATGTTTGTCTTTTGTAAAAAAAGATGTGAAATAATAATTTAACGTAAACTAAAAAAAATGCAATTAATTAAAATCAAAAATGTACGGTGAATGAAAATACTGTTAACTGTTTTGAAATGACTGGTTTGTTGTGCAGCAAAAGCCCTGTTATATATTATCCATTATGGCTGACAGCAAGGATGTATTACCATCCAAAGGTATTTGAAATTTTTCAGTTATGACCAAAAGTATATCATGGCGGCTTTTACTAGAAATTATCATAAATCTAACAGAATCTTTCATCATTTTAGACAATTCAACAGAATTAAAATGAAGAGCCAACATAATGCACACTCCACAAGCATCTTTCATCTAAAATACCTTATCCTTCGCCCTGTGTTAGCTTTCTGTTACCATCCACGGTGTTAACGGGTCCGTTTGGACCTGTGTCTTAAATCTGATTTTAAATACACTAAAACAATAACCTATCATCCAATTTTTTTTGTCATCTCTTGGTTACGTTATTAGGCTTCGTTATCCATGAAAATCTTGGGTTTTAATATTTTTGGTTTGGGTCTGTGGGCTTTTTTTTTTTTTTTTCATTAGTACCCCTTTCGATTTCGAGCAACAAAAAAAGAAAAATTAACCTATAGAGAATCATATTAATAAATAGAAGGGTTTTTTTGCACGTACACTGGATACATAAGCATCCCCTGAAGCTCACGATTGGTAGAGGAGATGGCTGTCATTGTGTTGGCTGACAGTGCACTTATGATTTCAATTTTGGCTCTAATTATTGCTTTACAATCTTATTTTTAGAACCGGGTCCAAACGGACCCGAACACCTTAGGTGACGTTATTTCAACCAGAGCATTTTATAATGCAGTGGAAAAAAAAATTTGTGTAATTTTGTTGAAATCAAGGTTACTAACAAAGTCAAAAAGGCTTGATGAAGTAAACAAATTTTAAGTGTTTCTTTGATGCAATTAAAAACTAAAACGGGTCCAAACGGACCCGTACACTATAGGTGAAATTATTTCAACCAGAGCATTTTATAATGTAGTGAAAAAAATATTTTGTGTGTAATTTTGTTGAAATCAAGGTTCCTAACAAAGTCAAAAAGGCTTGATGAAGTAAACAAATTTTAAGTGTTTCTTTTATGCAATTAAAATCTAAAACGGGTCCATGGGGACCCTAACACAAGTCAAGGGTTAATTAAGAGCTCCATTTTTGCAATATTTACATGAAACATTCAGACTTCCTCATATTACACAGCAAACTGGGTTAAAGCCACAGTGACATTGGAGGTTGCTGGCACTCTACTGGTTCTTTCACTATAGAAAGCAGAGCGTCATGATCACATCCATCAATAACTGCATTTCTATTTTTTTTTTTTTTTGCGTAAAAGAAATCTAAATCTAAAGATTCACCCAGATAATTTCTGCTACATTTGTGATAGCTTCACAACAAAATAAATTTTGTTGTCAAAAAAGTGTACGGTAATTTTCTTGGAATTTTGGAATTAAACTTGGGCGCAGTGTGTGTAGAGTTTTTATGGAAACTTTGAGGGCAATTCCTATTAGTTGTTCAGTTGTTTATTCTAAAAGGAAAAATACAATAATGTGAAAACACTTTTAAGAAAGAAAAACACAATGAACGTAAGTAGAATATTTGTGGAGATTTGAAAGTCACCGGTCTATTGTTACGATTACAGTGTGGTTACCCATAATTCACCTGCTTCCTCTCTGGGACAACAGAGCAAAAAATGACAAGATGATTGCTATAATTGTGAAGTAAGTGTGCTTTGCTTTTTTTTGTTTTTTTGTTTTGTTTTTTTTAATTGACCTTTTTATTTCTTGCCAGGTCACAGGGAGGGTGCTGAAGCCTAACTCGCACCCCTGGCTGATGAGCCAGCTCATCGCAGGGCCCTGTTTGAGCAATTGGGGGTTCGGTACTGTGGTGTATTGATTCACCACCTGTCTGATTTACCACCTAGTCAAATGGTAGTGTTCAGGACCAATGTTATTGGATCTACTTGTAACCTGAATAGGTCAAGGTGCATCCCACATGCGCATTGTTCAAGCAGTATTGCTCAGTAAAAAGAAACAAACAGCACATCAGCCTCCCTATCATTAAAGTACTGTGGTGAATGTTCTTCTGCTGACAGGCGAGCTGTGTTGATGAGGAAGGAATCTTCACAGACACCGACTTAGTTTAAAGAGATGTTTAATGGAGAGAGAAGTCAGGCATCAATCGGGCGCTGCAGTTCGCCCGCCAGAGCTTTTCTATTTGATCCGTAAATCCTGTTGTGTGTTTGGGGAAGGCCAAGTATGTTAACCTGCATCAAAGCCCCTTGCCCTTTGCTTACTAAGCTCCTTGAATCTCACCCTTGATCTGCCTATCTGATCTGGGTCTTTGTACTTTGTACTTGATCTATGTCTTTGATCTTACTGCAAAACAGCGCCGGAATGTTCTGTAAACAAGTCGAGGCCTTACAGATTTCTACAGCCAGTACAGAATAGATACATAGCTGGAAAACAAGTTGAATTCTTACAGAGTTACAGAGAATAGATACATAGCGTCAGACACTACAGTACCTTGCTCAAGGGTATGTTAGCAATTCTCTGAAGGTGAATTGGTATTCCCCTGGTACCAGTACACCTTTCACCTGCAATTTGTGTTGTCTGGGGCTTAAACCAAAACCCCTCTGCCTCCCAGCCCAGCACCCTTACAGACTGAGCTAGTTTTGTTCACTGTAGCTTTGTGAATTGAAAAACCAACAAAGATTCAAACAGAGAAAAAAAACAAAAAACAACAACATGATCATAATGAAATTATTTCAAAACCCTTTTTTTTGGAAACAGCACACTGAATTTTGGATAGTTGAATCAAACTTTTCAGAACAACTGAAAAAGTTTTATTGATGCAGAGTAGTGTTATCAGTACATCAAAAGTTCTTTCTCTTTCTTGATTGTAGTCTACATAGACTGTCGAAATAGATCAGAAGATATGAGCACAGGCAGTAACCATCCTAACAAGCTCTTCAAGTAAGTTGGCAACCAAAGAAACAGTGAGTCACTTTTGATTGAAGGCAGATGTGCTAATGATGGAAGAAGAAGTAAAAATATTTAAAGTTTTGGGAATTAGTACATTTTTAACCTTACTATTAAGGTTCCAACAAATGTATAGTTTGTTCATGGCAAGATGTGCGCCAGTCTGATTCCAAACCAAGCCAAGAGTAGTAGGGTTCAAGTACTTTGTTACCAGATTCGGTTCCATTCACGGCAGATTGCAACCATGCCTTTACTTGTTGACAGGGATTCTGACTGATGCTGGCCTAATTTCAATTTGAAACTTTAATTTACCATTTGAAATTCTCTTCGAGTTCCAGCACAAAACCACATCTGTGATGTTGATGTATTGCTCTTTCACATCACAATCAACCTTGCCTTTTATTAAAAGGTGTCTGCAACACGAAACATGTTCCCCTACTCAGGGGTGTCAAACTCATTTTCACCGAGGGAAACATTAGCATAAGGGTTGACCTCATGTAATGGTATTGTCTATAAATATAATTACTCTTTAATGTTAAATAACTCTGAATTTATTATCCATTCAAATTACAAATATTATATATGCATTTGCATAGATGTAAAAAATATATGTTTAATAGTTGCTCTGTTTTAAATCCTTTTAAACTGTCAGGCTCAGAAACCTACATTACTCCATCAATGAATGATCAAACTGTCTAAATGAAAAAAGTAAAATATCATCCAACACTACCACTAACTGACTTTATTTAAAACCTCTTTGTCACAGTTTTGAGGGGCAGAATAATAGAATAAGTACAACCAACTGTCAGGATCCGGCTCGCTGGCCCCCTCTTGTGTTCATTGTGTTTTTTGTTCCCCTGGCTCCAGCAGTGAGCACGCGGCTGCGGCTGATCAGCCCATCAGTGTCCGATTAAAGGAAGCTTGCAGCCGGTGCTCACTGCTGGATCGTTTGGATCGTTTTGTTCATACTCACGTTTGCCCATGTTTTTGGATCGTTTTGGATCTTTCGGTTGTTCGGATCGTCTTGGTAATAGTCATGTTTGCCCTTGTCTTGTTGGTTACTGTCACGTTTGTCCATGTCCTGTTAGTTATAGTCACTTTTGCTGATGTCTTGTTGATAGTCACGCTTGCCCATGTTTTGGTTAAAGTCACGATTGGCCATGTCATGTTGTGAGACACGATTGCCCACGTCTTGTAGTTTATGAACTCTCGTTTTGACCTTTTTTTTCCCCCTCCTGTTGGAGCGCTCTCTATTGGCTTTTTATAAAATAAAGGGTTTTTTTGGCTGCAGTTTACCCTGTGTCTGCGTCTGGGTCCAGATTAAAAATCCACTGGGTCAGACAGAACGATCCAGCCAGTATGGACCCAGCAGACTCTCTTTTTGGTCTGCCTGAGAGCATTCAGGATGGGATCCGTGCCCGGGGTGAGCGGATGGCAGCGATGTTGGCCGGGATACAGCAGACTATTGTCTGTATAGACCGCTTTCTCTCCCGGCCAGCTCCTGCCCCTGCTGCCCCAGTGTTCGCCAAGCCTGCTCCGAGGTCGGCGCTGCTACCCACGTCGACGTTCACGCCTGCTACGAGGTCGGCACTGCCACCGACGTTCACGCCTGCTCCGAGGTCGGCACTGCCACCGATGTTCACGCCTGCTCCGAAGTCGGCGCCGCCACCCACGCTGTTGTTCACGCCTGCTCCAAGGTTGGCGCCGCCACCCACACCGACGCCCACGCCTGCTCCGAGGTTGGCGCTGTCACCCACGCCCACGCCTGCTCTGAGGTCGGCGCCGCCACCCACGCCTGCTCCGAGGTTGGCGCCGCCACCCACACCGACCCCCACGCCTGCTCCGAGGTCGGCGCCGCCACCCACGCCGATGCTCACGCCTGCTCCGTGGGCTGATTCCGCCCAGCTCCTGCCCCAGCTGGTTCTTCCCCTAAGTCTGCACAAGCGGGCTCCGTCCCAGTCCTCGCACCAGATGGTCCTGTCCTTGTCCCTGCTCCAGTTGGTTCAATTCCCGTCACAGCACCAGCTGGCCCTGTTCCTGTCCCTGCACCAGCTGGTTACGTCACAGATTCAAAGATTCCTGTTCCTGTCCCCGCACCAGCTGGTTCTGTTATAGTTTCAAAAAGTCCTGTTCCTGTTCCTGCACCAGCTGGTTCTGTCATGATTTCAATGAGTCCTGTCCCTGTCTCTGCTCCAGCTGGTTCACCTCCTGTGTCTGCTCAGGCTGATTCCGCACCAGTCCTCGCACCAGCTTGTTCTGTCTCGGTCCCTGCTCCGGCTGGCCCAGCTCCTGCCCCAGCTGGTTCTCCCCCTAAGTCTGCTCAAGCGGGTTCCGTCCCAGTCCTCATGCCGGCTGGACCCGTTCCTGGTCCAGCTCCTGTGCCGGAGACTCAGGCCAAGGTGGTCCTTCCATCCGACACCCCTCCTCCCGCCCTGGACGATGGTTGGGGGCCACCCAGATGGCCCAGTTGGGACGCCAGGAGGCCCTCCGTTGAGGGGGGGTAATGTCAGGATCTGGCTCGCTGGCCCCCTCTTGTGTCCATAGTGTGTCCTTGGTTCCCCTGGCTCCAGCAGTGGCTCAATTTTCTTTGTCTTCCCATCTCCACACTGAGGAAGAAAACAAAGAAGAATGTCTATGTATATTGAAATGCTTTGTCTATTAGCTGTCTTTTGTGTATTAGGAACGTCTGCTTCTTCTTTTACCTGGGAACATCTCAGACAATCTGTTCTCACCCATCAAGACTTCTCACTTTTCGGTGCCTTGTAGTCTCCCTTTCTCCCCTTCCTCCTGTCTCTGATTAACATCTTAATCAGAGACCCCTTTGATCCTGAAGTCCATACACAAATGACACTGTTTTCCCCCTCCTGCCCCTGCTATCTGTCTTCCCCCTTCTTCCTGTGTTTCTCATGCTTGGTTAATGCCTTAATCAAGGAACCTGTATCCATGTCCCGTGATCTTGGGGCCTATGCCCAAATGACACCGACCCACTGCTTAGCCCTTATTGTCTCCCCAGTCTTCCCGGCTCCTACTGCTGTCACTGCCTTTTGTTTCCCCTGTATAAATCTACCCCGATTTCACTGCTCTGGGTCAGCTCATTGACTCAGACCAGCTCTGTGTCCGTCAGTTTACCAGTGTGCTGGCATACTTTAAATTAAATTCGCATCACCACAGCAAACCTCAAACCTGGACTGAGTGCTTTCTTTGACAACACTTTCCTTACTCTATTTCTTTCTCTCACATTTCCCAACCCCACCCTCCCCCCACCCTCACCTGAGGTGCTTTTCGCATCCTTCCACAGCTTTTCTCATGCCTTTTTAGCGGCTTACAATTTTCACTAGTCCGTCCTCCTGCTCCCACCTCCCTTTCGATCTAGCCTTCCCACTCTCTCTCTCTCCCCCCCCTCTGTCCTAATAGCGTTGTGACAGTGGCAGTGTTTCTAATCAGAGGTGAGGAGAGCGAATGAGCAGCCGTCCGATCCTCTCTGCTCTCTCATCAATCGGCTCTAACCGAATGGGAGCAAATCTCAGTCAGGACAAAATTAATATGTAGCAGATCTACGGCGAGCTCACCTACCCGGGAATTGGAAATGGCTTCTGTGCGGCCTGACCCGTAACAGTCCGCACGTGTCTATGTGTGTGCATAGAACTGTGTGTGTGTGTGTGTGTATTTGTGTGTGTATTTGTGTGTGTCGGTAAAGGGTTGTGGTGGAAGATTATTAGATAGACAATTGGCTGTACAGCAGTAATCAGAAGAACACTGAGGTGTGTCTATCTTATGACCGCTCGCTGACAACCTCTGACACACACACACATACACACACACACACACAAACACACACACACACACACACACAGGCTGACCCCCCCCCCCTCCACACACACACACACACACACACACACACACCCCATCCAATTCAATCAGACAGTCCATCTGCCCTTTGGAGCAATGTGGCACTGCCCTCGTGCATGACAGTATCAATTCAATTACCCAGGAAATGGATCCATATTCAACCCATATAAACTCATACACAGAACCAGGAGGGGCTGCTGCTGCTTCTGGGACAAAGAAATGCACGTTTACCCTGTAATAACTTTCATTTGAAGTGGCTTTGAAAACCATTCTCAGCTAGGCATTTGTTGCTGTCACATTGCGTTATCCACAAATCAAGTTTACAAAATATCAATTCAATTTCTGTTGCAGGGTGTAACACTATGAGAGAGAGAACGAGAGAGGGCCACTGAGGGGCCCCTTGTGGTTCGGGTAGATTTCCAGTCAGAACTAATCAAAAGCAGAGCAGAGCATGCTAATCTCTTCAATTTCATCCTTCAAGTTGTGAGTGCATACAGTCATACATAAACACACCCACACTTGTGTGTTTTTACTGGCACGTGCATAAGAGGTCATAAAACCCAAAGCTATATGATGCATACACTTTTTTTTTTTTAGCTGAGAAGTGGCAGATGTTAAGAATAAAGAAAAAGGCATTAAGTATCACGGATCCATACATAATAAGGAATGTACTTTTATGGCTTAAAATTGTTTTAAATTGGATGTTACAATGTAATTCTGCATTCAGTAACAACTTTTCTGCAATTTCTGCTGATCTGATGAGAGTACAGTTGTAATTTTTTTTCATGTGACACTGCTCCAAAATAACTGATCATCACCCATACCTTCATCTTATTGACACAGCATTTGACACACACAATTGTTCATATTATCAGACCACTGACGGACCCGGAGGACACAGTCAGGGTGCAAAAGATTGTTGCATGGTGATCACTCAAAGCGGAAAGGTTATGTTTTAAAAATGTCATAGATTGTTTTAAAAATCTAGTAGACAAGTAAAATAATGTCACTTTCAGTCTAAAATGTAGACTTGTGCATTGTTATTGTGATTATGTCAATGATGCTGCTGGAACAAGTGCATTTTCATTGTCTGGGATGAATAAAGTATCCGTATTCTATTCTATTTTATTGTTTTTGTACCATTTTGTGACACGAACTTGAAAAATGACCTTTTTTTTTAAAGTCATGTTTTCTAAAATCAGTCTGCCACTGCAAAGCAAATTTGTAATGAAACGTGTGGAGCTTCCTTAATCTGGAAACTGTTAACACAAATGCAGAGAATTTCATGAAACTATCTACAGATTTATACATACACACACACACACACACACACACACACACACACACACACACACACACACACACACACACACACACACACACACACACACACACACACAC
This sequence comes from Arothron firmamentum, assembly GCA_016586285.1. NCBI lineage: Eukaryota > Metazoa > Chordata > Actinopteri > Tetraodontiformes > Tetraodontidae > Arothron > Arothron firmamentum. Next base: position 17,738 of record BJFM01000250.1, on the reverse strand, counting down.
ACAAACAGAGCATCAGCTCTCACAGTAATTACACAGTTGCAGTGAACGCTGCGGCTCAAAACACTGTTTAACAAATCAATTTGAGAATGCTTACCTTGTAAGCTGTATCTGTTTGTGTGTGTGTGTGTGTGTGTGTGTGTGTGTGTGTGTGTGTGTGTGTGTGTGTGTGCATGCAGACACTTCCCAGAGCTGATCCATTAAGGCTTTAACAAAGAGCGGTGCTCAGCCACACTGCTGGAAATGTGTAATTGGAATGATAGCTAAGGGCCGACACACACAAATACACTTTATTGATCCACAGCATCTCCCATATACAGCTTCAGGCAAGCTCATAGACCCTCAGCAAGGGGTTACAATGATTTTACTCCCTTTCAGTTGCCATCAGCGGCACTTTATCAAACAATCAATAGTCTTTTATTTTCTCATATCTTTGAATGGACGAATATCCTGAATATGATTTTTACAACAGCGGGGAGGCATGTGATGGAAAAGACAGGAGGGGAGAGGAGAGGAGGGGAAGAATGTTAAAGGAGGTTTAGAAGAAGGACAAGCTAGGACAAGAAGAGAAGTATGGCTTATGAAAAGAGAGGAAAATGAAGAAAAGCCATACAACAAGATAGGTACGAAGAAAAGACGTTAAAATGGAAAGTTAAGCTCTGGATGTCGGCACACAGTCAGCAGACAGAAAGCCGCTGGTTGACCTGAGAATCATTTGCATGTTAAGTGGTGTCAATCTGCATTGATTCCCACCCAAATGAAATGCAATGGGTTTCAATAGAGCCTGTGCTTTACAAGGGCCTCCTCGCTGCTACATCCAGCCTATTGGATTTAGATTAACAGGCTCAGTATGGCCTCACACTGAGCAACTTATCTTTAATTAAAATCACTTCCTTCACAGGATCCAGCAAGCTGAGCAAGGATGGGATGGACTGGATTGGACTGAATGAGTTCCTGCAGAACACAAATAAACAAAAAAAAAAAAAAAAAAAAAAAAAACTGCTGCAGGATTTAGCTTGATTGAAAAATGAAAAATTAGTCTGAAGTTGTTCAGGAACTGTGGTTCTTGACCCCTACTGTGTGGTGGCCTGCTTAAAGAGGAATATCGGCTAAGGCTAGCAAAGTCTAGAGTATATCAGCATTCCAACCATATGCTGCTAAATCAAAAATGTGTAGTCTTTGCCATCCAATGGAGTATGCGGTGGTACAAATGGTAAAACGTGCTAAAAGGCCTAGTTAGATGGATTCGATAACGTACTGTTTTTTTCACAAAAAATAACACTTTTTTACTTTTGTCTGCAGTACAAGTGATAAACATTGTCCGGTAATATAGGCTAGAGTTGATATCTGATCAGTTTAGTAACAATAATCCTCTGAAGGATTACAGGTGAAGTCATGTCTAACTGGCCGAAAGAACAAGTCAACAGTGTTAGATTAAAGATGAAAGCAGAATTTAAAAAGCTGAGATAAGTGATTCAAGTAACTTTATAGGCCATTAAAGGAAATGTAAATTTCGCCACAACACCTTCACCTAGAAATGTTGTTTCTGGAAGTTCTGTAAATTGCAAGAAAGAGCCCAAACATTCCATTCCAATTAATCTGTTGATTTTACGCACCATTTGAAGGGTGTGAACCCTACAGCTTCAGATTTTGAATCTAATAAGAATGTAAATCCTAAAATAACCACATAAAATGTAAAGTTATACTCCAACACCAACATTACAAATAATGAACTTAAAAGAAATAGTTGGCCTTTATTGAACAAAGGTGGCTGATTTGAGTTTTATTCATTTTGTGCAAGCATGCACGTGCATTGCAGATGCAGCAAGAGAGGTCTGCAAATCCTTAGATAATATCTTTGGGTTGTCCTTCAAATGAATTATTATTTTTCCTTTTAGTGCTCTCCATTTGTAGATGATCAGCCTTAAGGTGGAACGAGAGAACTGAATTCTTTTTTCAGCTGACTTTTCAGCCTTATCCAGACAAATGTGCTGTCACTATCCTCTTTCCGACATCCTCTGAGGTCTCTCTTCCTCTCAGTGTTATTGACCTGTATGGGTTCACCTGGGCAAGCCTTAAATGACCTGGTTTATCTCTTTTTCAATAAATGATGTGCAATTACTTCCCTAAACACGTCTCATCCCATTGGTCCATTTCAGTTGTTAATTTAGCCTCCAAATTTGTCCCACCTGACTCTACTGAACAGAGGGTTACTTGCATAATCCCTGGTTCTTTGATAACAGAGTGAGGTGTTTCACTATGGGAAATCGCCTTGGGCGTGACCAACTACAGAAGCTCCAATGTCATCACGTCTGTCAGTGACAGACCGGTTGAGCCGTGCTCGGGGCCCCGCCCCCTCCTAATATCACGGCCGACCGACCCTCCTCACTCATTCTGAGCCGGTTTCTTAACATGCTCTGCAAGGAGAGAAGTGTTGGTGAAATACCTCACTCTAGAACCAGGGCTTACGCAAGTAACCTTCAATTCTTTTTCTAACTTCATTCGGTGTTTCACTATGGAAGATATAGACCACTCCCATATTGCACCAGCTCCCTGGCGCCAAGATCCTCAACCAGGAAAGAGAGGTCTTTCCTGTAAATCAGCCGCCCCTGCCTCCAACACAGCATGCGGCAAAGACTAGTGAGCCACATCAAGTATGTAAAAGTGCACAAACGTGTTAGGTGTAGCCCAGTTTGCCGCTGTGCAGATGTCCTGGACTATCACCCCTCTGAGTAAGGCCATGCTCCTGGTGGAGTGGGCTCTCACCCCCACAGGAGACCGAGCATCCTTACATGTGTAAGCGAGAGAAATGGCCTCTACAATCCAGTGTGACACCCTTTGACGGGACAAAGGCTTACCCTTAAGAGGGGTAGACCAGGAGACAAACAGCTGGTCAGTTCTCCTGAATCCACCTGTCCATTCAACGTACACACCAAGAGCCCGAACCGGGCACAGAGTGTGAAGCAGCTTTTCCTCCTCTGACAAAAAAGGAGGAGGATGAAAAACCAACAGTTCTAGAGTAGGACACCTGTAAGAGGAGCCCATCACCTTAGGAACAAACACCGGATTAGGCCGCAGACAAGCCTTAGCCTGCCCCAGGGCCAACTGTAGACAAGAAGGATGGACCGTGTAACGAAGAGGGCTTCGTTACTTGGGATTGTTTATTTTAAAGTGGTGAATTTTTACACCGTTTTGGTGCTAATGAACATCTTTTTAAAAAACCAAATGATGAATGCGAATAATGCACAACACACTTTAGTCATGATGTGTCGCTTTATTGGCTGTTTTCACGTGATATATTGCACATTTTATTTGTTAGATTTTGATTCGTTTATTGATATTTATTGTAATCAGTTGCTATTTATCCACTGTTATTGATGTGGTGGCAAACCGTGATCCACTGTGTCCGGCCGGTGGCGTGCAATGCATCTGTAAGAAACAGCAGTATAAGCAGCGTAAGATGGTTTGAATGAGTTACTGATAGAACGAGCGAGGTAATTGTTTAAACAGGACTGTGAAGAATCATGATTGTTTGTGTGGGTGTTAATGTAAGCATGCATTTTTTAAGGTTGTTGTTGGGTTTCACTTACCTGTCCTCTCCGGTGTCTACTCCGGGGTTTTGCCAGTGAAAAGAGTTCTCCCACTGCGTGGGCCATAATTTAAAGGTTCCGGGGTAGATCACTGGGATAGGGAGGGGGGTGTTTGGTGTTGAAATCATGTTGTAAATGTTGTCTATATTTTTTATTTAAGTGTTAAGGGAGAATTAAATGTAGAAAATTATGATATTTAAATTCTTGGTCTTAAAATAAATGGTGATTTGTTTATCTATGGGCGTGTAGCCATTTGGGTGTTCTGGCAAGACCCCCAGTAGTGGATCAGTCCAGGTCAATTAGCCAGTAACCCAGTATAAAAGGGCCCCATTTTCAATCTCTGTGGGTTGCTGGTCAGACCTCTGGACAGAACCGTGTTGTTTGCCTCCCTGTTTAACTGAACAAAAGAAGTCAGATTAACATTGTTTCTTGTCCACTTGTTCATTGTTGCTGCTATATGCCCAGCCGCTAATGGGTCAGTCCTAACAGACCAACAGTGCCTGCAGGTCACTCACTCACTTTGCAGTGGTCAAAACCAACAGCAAAGCCATTTTAATGGAGAGCATTTTCAAGTCTACCACCTTGATTGGCTCAAACAGGTGGCTAGAAAGAGCATCCAGCACCAGCAACAAATCCCACAATGGCACCAGTGGTCTGGACACTGAAAGTCTGCGACGGGCCCCCCTCATGAATTGACACACCAGAATGTGTTTCCCTGCCGACCTAACACCAAACCCCACATGACACGCAGAAATTGCTGCCAAATACACCTTAACTGTGGAGAAAGCCTTCCCTTTCTCTACCAAGTCCTGCAGAAAATACAGAACCTCCACCGCTGAACACTGGAATGGAACAGCCCCCCTGTTATGGCACCATTCCTCAAAAATCTGACACTTACCACTATAAAGTGTACAAGTGAAAGAAGACCGAGCATTCCGAATAGTGTCAATAACTCCAGGAGGCAGCCCTGGTGTGGTCAGGTTCCACCTCTCACAGGCCAGGCCCAAAGGGACAGACGTTCCAGGTGAGGATGATAAATCTCTCCCCGCGCCTGGGACAGAAGGTCCCTGTGCTGGGGAGTGGTCATGGTTTGGCCACCCGAAGCTGGATTATCTCTGCTATCCAGTGTTTGGACGGCCACCGAGGAGCCACCAAAATGAGAGACCAACCCTGTTCCCACACTCTTGCCAGAGTCAGACAAATTAAACTGAGAGGCGGAAAAGCGTACAGCAGAACGTTTGGCCACAGGTGGGCCAGAGCATCTACCCCTACAGGTGCGCTCACATCTGACAGGGAGAAGAAGAGTGGGCAATGAGTGTTTTCCTGCAAGGCAAAGAGACCTACGTCTGCCTGGCAGGATCTCTGCCAAACCTGCGCCACCACCTGTGGGAAAGCCTTCTGTCTCCGTACAAAGGGTTGCCCCTGGACAAAAGGTTGGCCCCCATGTTCAGAATGCCTGCCACATGGGTCGCTTGGAAAGACAGAAACTGAGCACTGCTCCACATGATCAGCCACTGAGCCAGTCTGTGCAGCTGCAGAGAGCAGGTACCCCCCTAGCGGTTGATATAAGCCACTACAGACAAGTTGTCTGTTACCAGCACCACGTCCATACAGGTGAGGTAGGAAATGTCTGAGTACCAAAAACATCACATGCATCTCCAGCACGCTTATGTGAAGGCGCGCCATGTGCTGGGATCAGACGCCATTGGCTGACTCGCCCATCAGCGTCGCGCCCCACCACCACAGGGAGGCCTCCGTCGTCATGGTCACCCTGGACGACACCGCCCCCCAAGGGTACACCCGACGACAGCACTGACCATTCTCTCCATGACCGAAGAGCCACCATACATTGTGATGTTAATTTCAGTCTGCGGTGTAAATGACGCTGCGGGCAGAGATGCAGCGATGCCACCCACCGCTGAAAATCTCTCATCATAAGCAGACCCAAATGTACCACCGATATCACAGACATGCACCTGAGAAGCTGAAGGCACAGCCTGAACGTCACCGTTTTCCCAAGCTGAAACAGCGCGAGACAATGTCTGAATGTTGACTCTCTTTCTGCCGACAGTCTGACGCGATAAATAAGGGAGTTCATACTGAGCCCCAAATACTCTGTGCACTGTGACGGCTCCAACCGACTCTTTGCTTCTGAGGTGATTCCAGACCATAACAGAATCTGTGATCACCTGCTCCCGTGAGTGAGAACATACAAGATAGTCGTCTATGTATGAAAAAATCCTGATGCCGCTGTTTCGTAGCGGAAACAGTGCTGCTTACACACACTTGCTGAAGACCCACGGAGCTAAGGACAGTCCAAACGGGATTCTCTGAAACTCGTAGGCTACCCCTCGATAAGCAAACCTGAGAAACTTTCTTTGTGCAGGGTAAATGATGATGTGAAAATATGCGTCCGCGAGATCGATTGTCACAAACCAATCATTTCGGCGGATCGAACGGCAGAGCACTTTGTGTGTCAACATTCTGAACGTGTATTTCTGTAAATGTCTGTTCAACACACGAAGGTCCAGGATTGGTCGAAGAGACCAGCCCCCCTTCTTTGGAATGAGGAAGTACCTGGAATAAAATCCCTGAAGTATTTCCTCATTTGGGACCCGTCTGATTTCATTTTTGTTCAACAACGTCACAATCTCCTCCTTCAGGATCCGAGCTGACGGGCCGTTGGCGACCGACGCTGATACGCCGTTGAATGTAGGAGGTTTCACAGCGAATTGCAGTCTGTAACCCCTTGCAACTATTGACAGCACCAACAGGTGAACTGCGCATGCGCGCCACACGTCTACCTGCGCAGCCAGTGGGCCCCTCATGTTGCGCCTTGATGACGTCATCTCTCCGCCACGAAGAGATCCGCTGCTCAGCAGAGGGATTATGGATCCCTCTGCTGGGAACAGTTGACCACTGCAACATCCCCTTTGAATTTTTTGTTTGTTTGTTTTATCATTGTTTTGCTGTTTTTTCCTTTGGGGGGCGCATTCTGCCCTTGACAACCTGTCTGGATGCAGGAATGCATTGTTTAAATTGTTTATTCCCCCAGAAGGAACTGCCAGGTATTGTGCAGTGCTTGGTGACACAGACTGAAAACCTGGAAAACTGCGGTGACACTGAGATGTTGCTCGGCAATACCATGTGACCGGCCCCTGAGTCTCTTCTTTCCAGAACTGCGGGAAGAGAGACTGGATGAGGACTCCATGCAAACCTTGAACAAGTGGAGCCTCCAAACACTGAACTACAGGGCTGCAGCCCTCCCACCTTCTCTTTAAGGAAGATGGGGGGAACGGGGGGCTGCGTCAGGCTGCACGTTTCTTCTTCCCTTCACCGGGGTGGGAAGATGATTTAGTTCTAGCTGCTACTGCTGCAAAGGAATGTTTCCCCATTGCCTTGGGTTCTCCGCCCTGGGCTGGTGACCCGTCTGCTGAGCAGGCCCTGGCTTCTGAACACTGTGACTGCCTTGTTTTGCTCTCTCCGCTGCCGCTGCAAAGCCAGCAGTAGGGGGCTGCGGTGGGCGTGACTGAGCCTTGCACGGTAGGCAGAGGTCAAATGCTTCACCCTCCTGGTTCCTGCGGTTGCTTGTCTCCCGCATCTTCTCCAGGGCTGGGCTGAAAAGGCCCTTGGTGGGGTCATAAGCTGTGTCCATGACCTTAACCTTCTGAGAGTCAGACAATCCTGATAAATTCAGCCACAAGGCCCTCTCACCTGACTGCCAGCCCCATGACACGTCCACATCCCTGCACCGCTCCCCTGGAGGAGCGTAGGAGAAGGTCATTCACCACACAAATCTCATCCCAAAGTAGAGGGTTGGGAGTCTGTGAGTCCAAACTGACAACCCATTTCTTCCAGTATCTCTGCCTGATACGCAGACAGCAGTGTGACAGCATTGAGAGAGCACACTGACTGCGCAGCATATTTATACATCCTCTGATAAATAGATGCTGTGAGGCGATTAGACTTACTAGGGAGAGAAATGCTGGAAGGAGCAGAGACAGACCTGTGGTTCGGATGAAGATGGTATGCCACTGAAGGCTCCACAGCTAGGGGTTCAGCCAGCCCCAGCTCACTCATCGCATGAACCTTCAGCTTTGAACAGCCTTTGGTTGGAAGCTTGCTTTTAAAAGGACTGGACCAGTAACAATTCATTTCCTTCATACAAGCAGGTACAGCTGGCAACAGCTGTTTAGGTGCAGGCTGAGCTGGCGGGAGCCTTTTACCGTCAGGTCCATACAGGTCCCGTTCCAGACCTTCAGAACCCTGGGATGCTGGCCATGGGATTCCTAGTTTGGCTGCAGCCCTTTTGCAGACCTCATAGAGATTGTTGTCCATCGGTGGAGCCCACATCAGTAGCACTAGATGATCTAGACTG
>BJFM01000249.1:99399-111899 GCA_016586285.1 Arothron firmamentum | reverse complement strand
TAATTCAGTTCTGCAATGAAACAATTAAGAAGTATTTCGTTTTCTCAAGTGCCTGCTTCTAAATAATTAAGTTAATTAAAGATAATATATTATAATGCACCATATAAACCCCATACAGGGTGGATGGCTGCATACAGGAAATAAGTTGTTAAATGGAATAAAGAAGTAAAAACCTAAGGATGGCTGTTTCAAGTCCCTTTGCCCCTCCATTGATCCCCTTCCTGTGTGTGTGTGTGTGTGTGTGTGTGTGTGTGTGTGTGTGTGTGTGTGTGTGTGTGTGTGTGTGTGTGTGTGTGTGTGTGTGTGTGTGTGTGTGTGTGTGTGATATTGATCCTCACCATGCCACTGTCACTGGCCTCAGGGTGGCCTCTACTCAGGGGACAACAGGGACAGACAGCCGCAAGCAGAGACAGAGGAAGACTGACCCATGCAAAATATTACTGTTGGGCAGGTGGGATAGCAGGTGGCCTAATTTACTGTGTAGTTACGGCACATTATGTGTAGCAGTCAAAGCTATTTAGTGTCTACAGTTTCAGATTTGGGAACTGCGTCCTGATTTTCTGTCCGACCATCTGTCTTCCCGCTGGGGCTCACTGTTGCTTTGTGAGTCAGCATGAGCTGAATTTTCACCATTCTGGCCAAATACACGCGCCCGACAACCACTGAGGCTCACCATAACCCAGGCTCCCACACACACACTTGGTCTGAGGTTACACTCAGAAGGCTGTCACTGTAGTGTACAGGGACACACACAGACTTTTGTGGTGATGTCACAAGCCAAGGGACTCACTACGGGAAGCCGACTATCCAATAGTTTGTGTGACATCGTGGTCGCTCTGGTTCAGCAGAGCATCACAATGGCTTTGTGAGGAACTTTGTGACAATCGGTGCAGAGTTGCTGGCGGAATATGTGTGCAACCTTGGCTGTTTAATACAAACTCTAAAATAGTGAAGAGTTGATGATGAGGAAGAGGAAATGGAGGGAGGGGGGAATTCATTTGAGAGGCTACTGTAAATGAAATTAGCAGCTATAAAGAGCCCGAGGGCAAAGTGGAGCCATGTCCCCCGTGGCTACGCTTTAGACAAGGAGGGAATGAATTAAGCTTGACTGGCTCCTGCTCTGCGCCACCTCCTCTTGCTTTCTCCCTCACTTTTTCATGTTTGTACTAATATCAAGGGTGAGATACGAGGATGAGAAGGGAGGGAATGTGTGAGGGTATAAAAGCAGTTGTCGAAGGTGAAGAAAGACGGGAGCGTTTCTTTGCTCAACAACTTCCTGACACTTGAATATTTTGCTGACTCACATTTTCGGATTACCAAAAGTTTAATAATAATAATAAAAACATCAGTATTTTCTTTGTTAACTTAGGCTTTCTCTAAATTCCCCATCTCATCTCTATTGTCATTACTGGTTCCCTTGATACTCTTGTTTCTCTTCCTTCTGGGTGCCGGACACTTGGCCCCAGCTGTCGCTGCTTCCACAACCAGGACAGAAGCATGAATCCTGGGGCATTTTCGAGCTCCAGCCCCCTGTCCTGGGCCATGTACCTGATGAGGAAAGGTCGAACAGGCAGCGGACTCTTTGGTAAAGCTAATTCTTTTTTGATACCTCTCTGTCATCGTCATCCTCATCATCATCGCCATCGTCACTAATAGTGTCTGTAGGCCATGTTTTCCAAGCTGTAGTGAATCACTGCATTTGTTGCTGATTTTAATCTGACATTTGCCAAAAAAAAAAACTAGTACAAGTTAAAACTTCTTTTCACATAAAGCTCCTTTATTTAGAAGTTCTCTCTCTCTGTTAAATATGAGTCTTTTGGTGTCTTCTGTGGTTCTTGAGAAAATTTTATTAATGATCAGAATAACTGAGAAATAGTGTCATTCGCTCATTTCTGCACTTAAATAGATGCTAAATTTGACTCATGTGTTTGGTTTTTCTTAGTACTGTAATACTGAATTACAAAGAAAATGCTGACGCTCAAGTGTCTCACATTCATGACAGCTGATCTGACAAATCTATACGGCACAATATGATCAGTTTCCGGGTACTGCATCAGATCAGGGTCCAGAACAAGCATTCTGTGGAAATGTAATAATTCAGTGTGTATTCCGTCTTTTCTCCTTTTGGACTCTGCTAATGTGTCATTGTTTTCAAATGATTTCCACTGAAACAAATCAGTCACCAATAGGCAATTGTGACTGACTATTGATTGTGGATCAGAGAATACCGGCATGCTCACATTACAGGCCAGTCAGTGGGAGCTGCAAGAAATCCAACCCTCGCTCTTTTTTTCTTTCTACCTGCTCTGCTCCATTTTACACATTTATATCTCTTTGCAATAAATGCTACAAGGACCTTTAAAGCAGGCCTTATTTGTTGGAGACAATCGTTTGAACATATACATTTAACCTGCATACTTTAAAAGAAAAGCACTTGTGCCATGTGATTCATTTTAAAGCTTTTGAAATTCCTAAGACAAACAGACCAGTGATGCCGAGAGGTGAAAAATAAATATTTCTGAAAGCAAATCACATATGTCCATCTGAAGCCAAGACCAGAGTGAAGGCGTTTGCATTTTTTATCATCCCCCCTTTGGCAACAGAGGGCTGGATGAAGAGGTAGACTGGCATTTGCCTAAAACTCATCCGACAGCATGTTGATTTAGCTCAAATCAAAATGACTGACTCCCACAGAAGGAACAAAAGTCTTTCAAAAGTCTTTGTTGGTCCTTAAAAAATTCCCTTTAACTACCTGAGATAAGATGATTTTTTTGTGGAAAATTATAATTACATGATGTTTTAATACTATACATGTTTTCATATAGACATATTGTTATTTTATATCAAATGTAAATATTATCAAATGTTTAAAATCTTGTTAATTAAATAACAAAATAAATTATGTAAATAATGGAGCATTTGAAAATATTGGAATTAATTCTATCATAATGATTAATTATCATTTTTAAATTTAGATTTTCATTCTCAAATGTATCCACTATAAGATTATTTTTGCTATTATTGGTATTATTTTGTTATTATTATTATTGTTATTATTATTACTGTTGTTATAATTCAAAGGTTTAAAGGGATTAAAAGAACACATAGCACATACAGTACATATAGTATTTACTAAGTGATTTAAATGGACACAAAACCCTGTGTAACCTTTATGAAGGTGAAAAAGTATTTTAAGAACAAACTCAAGTATTTTTTTTTTTAACCTTTTTATGAGGTTATAAGGTTTATAGAGCTTGGGTTAATTACAGTTAGATCATTTACTGCCCCCTATTGTCCACATACGGTACTGCTTAGAATGGTTGCGCCGCCTTTAGGGCTGAAGCTGAACTTTGGATTTTGGCATTGAATTGCGACATTAAATTAGATTTCGCTGGGTTCTTTATTTTTTAAAAACGTGGGGGTTTTTTTGTTGCTTTTTTCCAGACTGTATTTACTCTTATTTTCTATCTTTACGTATAGTTTAAATGCTACTTTATTGGGTTGACATATTAGCCACGTTCTAAAAAGTTGAACGACTTTCTTAGCGTTAAAGCAAAGCAGAAAAGGCTCCTTTTCTCTCCCTTTCATCACGTCCTCCTATAAGCCCCGCCTCCGATCGGACGGACAGAGCGCTGATTGGTTAATTCCCTAAACGCGACCACTTGCCGGCGAGCCACTTCATTGGCTGAGCTGCTGCACTCACAGATGAGATGCAAATACAGAAGATCTGCTCGTAAAAGTCTGGCGCTGACAGCGGGGGTGTTCACTCATCTGAAGGGGAAGGGAGCAAGTCGCAGCCGCGGACAGGAGGTTGGAGCGGTGAACTCAAGCTTCTCGGTTTGACCGCGTTAACTGAAACTTATCAGCTGCCATGAGTCGGAGGGTCGTCTGAAGACTAGAGAAATCTCCAAAAGTCGCAGAGAGACTTTTATTCTGCACCGTGACTCCAAGAAAAAGAAGATTCTGCGCAGAAAATCAGCTTTGGACAACATTGTCTTTTCGGAATTTTTCGCTGTGACCCTGAAACGGGAACGAAGCTCCCGATTAACATCGTGAGAAGTTATAGAAAAACAAACAAACAAACAAACAAAGGAAACGTCATTTATTCACTTTAGAACCGAAGACCAGAGAAGTTGTGGGCTAACTGTGACGCACCAATGGTGTTTCTGTGGGATGCAAAATACGGTAAAAGTTGCTTCTTTCATGAGCCACAGCGTGTGTTTAAAATTCGTCAAAGGTCACAAATGCGCTAGCATTTTATTATTATTAACATGGGCGAATCGTCCCTCAGCAAGCGGGCTGACGGGCGCGTTCATACATTCGTTACATTAGGAGTAGATAAATAAAAGTGCTCTTCAAGGGTTAGAAAATTGTGCTCAACATCAGACCTTTACAAAATACAATTAGAGGTTGACTGTGAAACTTTAAATAAGTATTGATTTATGCAGTTTTGAAAATTGCTGATTTTGATGAATGAGAGTAATGGCAAAATATCACTGATGTGGATACATTTATTGTTTAAATAAGTTGATTCTCCCATGCATTTATAAAACATATGATATATAAAAATATATTCATCCTACTTTATATTGATTGAAAAAATCCCAAAAATTATGTAGGCTCCTGATGGTTTAACTTTATTTTGCAACATTAATATTAAACTATTTTAAGAGAAACACTTATTAAATCAATGGTCATATGGCAGATTTGGCCAGCTTTAACTTTAATCATACACTCTTGATTGTCCTTGTTTGACTTCACATGAACCAGATTTATAGTGTCTTTCTGCCTCCTCAACCAGTAAGGTAGCAGTGGGAGGGTTTTCAATCTGTAAACCAAACTCCAAACCACCGGCATGTGGCTTCAATTGCGGCTTGGCCGACTGACAGCAGCAAGAGCCACTGACGCCGCTCATCCATCACCTTCACCCTCTGCTCATTCACATTTTTCACCACTTCTGCAGCTCTTCTGAGCGCTCATCCTCAATACGATGTATTCATTTAAAGTGGATGAAGGGGGGAGGTGTTGCTGCAGTCTTTGGATTCATGACTACCAGTTCTGGCATTCGAATGACCACACAGTGTGTCATCATGCTTTATAAGTGTGTGAGTGTGTGTCAGTACCTCCTCTGTGTGTTTGTGTTTGCGTCTGCGTCTGCTGGGAGTTTCACACTTGTGGACATCAAGCTTTTTAAACATAAAATAAACACTAGCTTAAACTCTTTATTTTTTTAAAAAAAGAAATTGTGTTCTGTGGAGAATGATGTAAAACTACACAAATATGAGACACAGTAAAATATAACAAAACTCAAAACTGCATTTGTAAATCTTTGGTGCAAAAACATTTGGCATATTGATATGTTGTAATACAAATATTGAGAATTAATTGCACTAGTTTACTCTTTTGATAACTGTTGGTGCACCAACAACAATGACGATATTTCTTGCAGCATAAAGGAAACTGATCTGGCCTTGTCTGTCTTCCCCAGATCCAGCGCCTGGCCGGCGTTACACCCCACCCTCCACCACACTCGGCTCAGGGGGAAAGATGGCCGAGGCCCTGCCCCTGGGTGCCCAGGAGGCCGGTGGCGCGGGTGCTCTAATGGGAAAGCTGCGCATGGCTGACCGTGGCATGATGGAGGTATTTATGCACACTTTTAGTGAATGAAGATTGCTGAAGTCAAATGCTAACTAGCTGCTATTGCACCTTTTTGCAGGTGATTTCAGATCATCCAGGTGAGCTGGTGAAGACAGACAGTCCCAACTTCCTCTGCTCTGTGCTGCCCACACACTGGAGGTGTAACAAGACTCTGCCCATTGCTTTTAAGGTGTGTGACTTTACACATAAATCTGAAACATGAACAGAAAGAGGGTGTTTAGACGCAATTTTTTTAAATATTTATTTTAAAATACATTGTTCCTTTTTAATCACAGGTTTAAAACACAGCTGCTTTTCGCTTTCTGTTGCTTCATAACACACAGTCATAAATTAGTTTGCCAAATTACCGTGTGCTCTACGGTATTTCCTCAAGAAAAAAAAAATAACAGAATAATTTCATCCATCCATCGACTGTTTTTGCAGGATGAGGGGTTAATTTTCATTGCAGAGAATTCCCTTATGCATCGGTGTGGTTGATGCAGACTGCTTTCCTGCACTTTGAGACAAAAACGCATTTGTGGAAAAGCAGCTTTTAGCCGCAGAACACACAACTGATTGATTTATTGAGTTTTATGCATTAGTGTTCGCACATGTCTGTGTGTGTGTGTTGGTGTGTGTGTGTGTGTGTGTGTGTGTGTGTGTGTGTGTGTGTGTGTGTGTGTGTGTGTGTGTGTGTGTGTGTGTGTGTGTGTGTGTGTGTGTTTGTGTGTGTGTGTGTGTTTTGGGGGTTTGATGCATTTTGCTTGGTTATGGAGTGTCATGAGCGGATGTCACTGCCTTTTACTGATAATGGATAATTGATATGACGCGTACACTTGCACACACAGACACAAACGTGCGCGCACACACATGCTCTAAAAACACTCATACACGCACACATACACACACACTTACAGTTGGCGTAAGCATGCTGTATTTGAAGCAACTTTTTATCAGTTCATAATATGGTTAAGAGCATATTTGTATTCAATAGAATTTAATATCCTAATTTTGCTGATAAACAGCAGAAACTAGCAGTATTACTTGTATAATAGTCTGAAAGGCACTTACGTGTGCAATGATAATTTAATTTCAATTTCTATGAACTCCAGTTCCCAGCTTCCACTGCTCTCTGCACAGTATCTGTTGTGGTCATCTGGTGGTTTGGTGTGATCAGTGCGTGAAAATCAGCTTCCCTTTAGCTTTCTATTCATGTATTTTTTTTTTACTCACATTTAAAAATCGAAAAGGTCCCACAGGCATGACTTTCAATTGCACAGTTCATGAAACTCAGACTTCTCCAAAATGGTCTCCCTTCGTGTCATTAGGTGGTTGCCTTGGGCGACATCCCGGATGGCACACTGGTGACGGTAATGGCGGGAAATGATGAGAACTATTCAGCCGAACTCCGTAACGCCACCGCCGCCATCAAGAACCAGGTGGCCAGATTCAACGACCTGCGTTTCGTTGGCCGCAGTGGGAGAGGTAATAAAGGCAAATGCATGCAGATCGTTACCATACAGTAAGTTATAGTATAATAGTAAGTTATAGTTTAATTCTCTCTTGTAGTGAGCTCACAACAAGCCCAAATGTGGATAAAATAGGGGAAGTACATGTGAATAATAACAGCATTGATATACTTCCTCATAATACAGCATTTATCACCTATCAGGCTCAGAAGCCCCCCTCCTCTCTCTGTCTTCAATGGACACACTAGACCAGTTATTCTAAATCAGTCACAGGCAAATGTCCTGACTTATCTATTTAAAACACCAACTTGTGTACACATGCTCCTGCAACACATGTGAAAATAAAAAGGTGAGTAACCCCTCAGTCCAATGGAAGAATGGGAAAAACTGTGTGAAAATTTGATAGACTTCACAGCCCCCTGCTTTGAAAAAAACAACCATGTTAGTAAGTCATATGATTAAAATGACGAAAGTTTGAGGGGTTGAAATTTGTTTTTATGCAAATTTTAACTGCACAGAGCACAATGAGTTTCACTCAGTGCATCACAGACAGCAGAACACATCTGGTTCTTTGAGATTCAGGTGTCCTCACTGAAATGCTAGTATCTATGTGTAGGTGGTAACGGGAGTGTCGCAGTTCTCCAAATTCGTCATCATTAGTCAGAATGTTCCCTCTTCTGCTGAGTGAAAACTCACACATTAATTACCCATATACCTTACAGTCAGATCCAGTCTTTTTCTTCACACACTGATGCTACTGCTTTCCCAAATGACCA
Organism: Arothron firmamentum; assembly: GCA_016586285.1. Classification (NCBI taxonomy): domain Eukaryota; kingdom Metazoa; phylum Chordata; class Actinopteri; order Tetraodontiformes; family Tetraodontidae; genus Arothron; species Arothron firmamentum. The sequence goes on along the minus strand of BJFM01000249.1, from coordinate 104,017 downwards.
CCTTTAATAATGTAAAGTAAGCCGTACAATCCAATCTTTCTGTAATATGCTTGCATATGTTTGCAAAGAAAACCACAACTCTTTGCCAACACATTTCACAAGCTCACAAGTGTGCAACATTTAACTGCAAGCCTTATCTATTTAAGCTGTGCTATTACAGCAGCGCTGTTACACCTGACTAACAGGGTAATTCAGCAAACCACTCTTGTGATGTGAATTCTCCCATCAGTGCAAACGGTTTGACTTAAGAGCTGTTTTCAAAGAATGGGAGTGCTACAGTACCAGACAAAACAAAGCAATCTAAAGAAAATTTCCAGATCACGTTTCACCCCTTCCACCCTCCCTGAACCAGCACACCAGTGCCATCCCCACCACACTCCACTGCGTCTGCAGTTTTAACATTAAATATCAGGCCTCTGTATTTAAAGAACAAGATGAAAAGATGTACCGGTAGTTATCTGAGCAGGAAAGAAAGCTGCTGCAGCATTGTCTTATGTTTCATAGATGGCTCATCCCACTACCAAACTATTGCTACATAGTGTAAATGTTTTGTAGCTCCTCTTTTAAACAGGGTTGTGGTTTATCTCTCACAATATCTGATCCTGTGCAAACACAAACACACACACACACACACACACAAACACACACATACACACACACAAAGACACATACACACACACACACACACACACAGGCAAACGCACAGACAACAACGAGAACTTAGCTATTCCAGGAATAGACATGCTTGTTGCTTTGTTAACAACTGAGTAAATAAGAGATTCTCTCTGATTGGCCTATTGTTAGAAAAAATGGATGAACCACAACTCAGCAAGCCTGTACATGACAATGTGCATACCTACACCCATGCACACGCGCACGCACATGTGCACGCATGACCAGCTCATGTGTGAAGTCTGTTGTTATCTACAGCAAGAGAAGGAGACAGACATGCACACACACGCGCGCACGCACACACACACACACACACACACACACACACACACACACACACACACACACACACACACACACACACACATACTCATCTTTTAGTGATCTGTAATGTGTGTGATGCCAGCGGATGGTTGATAGACACAACAGACACAAAGACCTCAGCTGTTCTTGCCCTCCTCTGCCTGACTGTAAACTCTAACAGTGTAAACATCCTTTAAAAAAAACCTTGTTTCTCCACACAGTAAACAGTTTATGCTGTCCAGTTTATTTGTTTACATGCAGCAATACATATAGAATATACTATTTGGGAAGACGAGTTTTTGCTGTTTGTGTAACGGAATGAAGAGATGAGGTCTTTGGTGATAAACCCCCTCTAGTGGTCACAGCGTGGAGCTGTCTCAATTTAAACCTCAGGTGTGACCTTTTTTCTTAAATAATGAAACTCACTTACTCAACTAAAACAGCAATAAATTGTTAAGCAAAAATAGATTGCCTGTTTCTATAGATTAATAGTTGCATGACTTTTTTTGTGGGGGGGTTGTATTTATTTCTTTATTATTCAATGTTTCTTTAAAATTGTTGTTGAGCTATAGTTAAATTTCCCCACTGTGGGATCAATAAAGATCTTATCTTAACTTATGACGGGTTTCCAAAATGAACCACAAACTACAGAATGACTGTGCCACTACTTCGACCTCATTGGACCATTAAGTGCAGGAGGCAAAGTGCCCTAAGTCTCATGTAACTGCAAACATTATTTCCATTCCAGACTAAATTATTTTGTTTTTGCATTCATTTAAAATGTATTATGTCTTTAATACAGAAAAACAATGTCTTTTCACGCAAACTGCCTGTACATTTTTAAAATATATACTATAGCACTCATTATCAAATATGAAGTTCTCCATTGGCAGCCACATTCATTAAAATGACACAACTTAGTAAACTTGCAGTGTTTGACAGGCTGTTGTCAATCAAATGTCTTCTCGCAGCAGCGACATAAGAAAAAGCATTGACCATTAACACCTGGTATCACCCATGTGTGTCTGCAGTTCATGTGGCATCAGACTGTCTGCATGTGGTAACTCTACTCTGGCCTTGGCACACAACCTCGACGGTGGTCTGCATGTGTGCTAATATGTCCGTGTGTTTGCAGCAAGCATACTGTTGAGTGATTGTCACCTCCAAAGCTGACTTGCACACACAAATTGTCTTGCAAACCTTTGGTACCACAAATATTTATTTGTTCTCAGATGTAACTGGGGTTCAGCTGATGCTATTTTTTTTTTAAAGTTATTTTTGGATTATACCATAGTCAAATAAAACTCATGCCTCTGATTGGATAGAAAGTGTCACTTAAAACTGCAAGTGCTGTAAGTCGCCACAGCAACAGTGCTGATAAAAGAAGTTTGTAACAGTTTTGTTATTGGATGTTTGATGACTATCTGCAGATAGCTTCAGTAAAAATACACTGCACATTCATGTCCAGAATTTATGCTGCAAAACTGCATCTGATGCTTTGGCTGAGTTTTCTCTTTTTATCTAAACAAGCGTATTGTCCACATAAAACATACAATTAAAAAAAAAAAAAAAAAAACAGCATGGGAAAGAGAGGCTTCTAGATCTTAAATTTTAGCTACAGTCATTCATTGGTCACTGCTGATCCTTCCACTCTGCATAACTGACCTGTCCTTTTTTCTCTCCCTCTCTCCAGGAAAGAGTTTCACTCTGACCATCACCGTGTTCACCAACCCTCCTCAAGTGGCCACGTACCAGAGAGCCATTAAAATCACAGTGGACGGTCCTAGAGAGCCACGACGTGAGTGCATCATTTCATTTCTATATACAGTCTTATAAAAACAATTATCCAGGGGTGCCTCTTCAGTGGCACATCTGTCAGGATGGCTGAATGGTCGAAGGGCCGGTATACACCATGCAATTTTAGCAGTCTTATAAGACAATTGCATGACACACTGTGCGACATGGGATTTCAGAAACTTTGGTACAACATCAAGTATCATGTGTTGCTGCTTGTACAACGCCTGCCATGAATCACAGGCTGTAGCGTAAGATGCAGCCTCATCAGCGCGCACTGGATCAGTGTGTGTAATCACATACGTCACAAAAAAGGTCATAGCAGTTGTCACATCGCATCTTAAATTCTTGACATTGTTAGAATTTTATCTTAGGTTATCTTTGGTCACCAAACCGTGATGTCTCTCTTTTAACTTGTCTCACACTCACGCGACTATACATTTTTCACCATTCCCCCATGATGGTCATCTTTCAACACAGTTGCACAGTGTACACCAGCCATTAAGGGCCAGACTCAAGCGTCAAGAGCTTCCTCTCTGCAGGATTTTCTGGTCTCCAAGTACATAAAAATTGTGCTTTTTTTTCTTACATACACTGCAGAGTTAAGATAATATATAGTTGTGCAGAGTCATTAAATAACATCACATCAGCGCAGTACAATCAATAAAACCTTCAAATGAAATTTAGTCTTTGCTGTTTATGAAGTTGAACCTTCTTTGCTATGTTGCCTTCTCATAAAGCTGCAAAGCAGATCATTGTCTTTGGATTGTTTTTAATTTGATCACATTGAGTTGTGTTTAGCATCTGCCATATTGTTGAGTTAAAGGCTGAGAAGTCTTCCAGTACGAACATGGCTCTAATCCTAGCAGAAAAACTATGAGTCAGTTTAGAACCTGATGCAACCCTGACTTCCTCTCCCACTCAGTTCGGTAAAACATGGGGATTTCTCAGAGCCGGATGACAAGAAGGACAGAACTTGGAGACTGTGTGTGATATTATGCACAGAGTAATATAATACACTGCTTTTGTTGAATTATCACGTATTAAAATGAAGCAAAGTTAGCGCCACTGTTAACGATGTCAGTGAGGTGACAGAGAAGAAGACTACTTGCGGGACCTCAGCTGTGAATAACCATCACTCATCTGTAACACACACACACACACACACACACACACACACACACACACACACACACACACTCACACACAAATACACATATGCACACTTCCCCCATTGGGAGGAAGTGCCTGTAACTGGAGCTCATTCTCAATGCTTTGAAGTGTGGCCAACACCACAGACAGCGAGACAGAGCGCCACACACACAGCAAGACCCCTACGTGGCGCCCGTCAGATTCCCGAGTACAAAAGCAGACAGAGCTTCTTAATAACGCCCAGACGTTATTATCGTTAGAGATGGGTATAATCCCGGGGTTTTTAATCATGAAATAACCTGTGGACAAATCACCTCTACATGTGCACATGCTGACGGATGATTTTCGACTCAAGTGGCAGGAAGTTAGTGTGAGAGATTGTCTAAAGGTGACATCACTCCCACTTGTCTCCAAGGTCATCGTCAGAAGATGGACGAGGTCAAACCTGGCGCTCTGGCCTTCTCTGAGAGGCTATCGGAACTAGAACATCTGCGTCGCAGTTCTATGAGGGTGACGCCTCCTCACCACCACCACCACCACCACCACCACCACCACCAAGCCTCTGCAAACTCTCGCCAAACTGCTGCACTCAACTCTGCCACCTTCACCAGCCCCCCTCACACCCAGTTAGCAGCTGGTAAGAAAACTGAAACTGTTTCCTGTACTCTTTATAACACCTTTGTCCAATAATTTGATT